>WNYA01002418.1:0-30946 GCA_019512145.1 Engystomops pustulosus
GTGTAGTGGGCATGCTCTGTGACCTGTGCTGGAGGGGGAGGGGAGATGTGATATCACTTATAGACCTCTATGGTAGAGTGTAGTGGGCATGCTCTGTGACCTGTGCTAGAGGGGGAGGGGAGCTGTGATATCACTTATAGACCTCTATGGCAGAGTGTAGTGGGCATGCTCTGTGACCTGTGCTGGAGGGGGGGAAAGAGTTCCAGAAGGGTGAGATTACCGCACCAACCCCGATCGCGCCAGGAAGAGGGCCACGCGGCCGCGCACCACGCCGAACCAAAATAGCGCCAAAACCCAGTCCTCCCGAGGCATCCGTAAACAAATGGAGATCCGGGCTAGATTCCATAGAAGAACGCCAGCAATTGTGCCCGTTGTACTCGGCCAGGAATAACTCCCATACCCGCATATCATCCTTAATCTGTCTGGTAATACGAACCCTATGATGAGGAGAACTCGCCCCCGCAGTTGCCAGCGACAACCGGCGGGAAAAGACCCGACCCATGGGCATGATACGGCAGGCAAAAACTAACAGACCTAACAGTGATTGCACCTGACGCAGCAGCAGCTTCTTGGCACCCAAGCACTCTGAAATGGCGTTGCACAATTTCTGCAATTTCTCCTCAGGGAGACGGGACTCCATAGCCACCGAATCAATTTCAATACCCAGAAAAGACAAAACCGTACAGGGGCCCACTGTCTTCTCAGCCGAAAGGGGGACCCTACAGCGCTGCGCCAAAAACTTAAAAGAGCTAAGAAGAAAACCGCAATGGGAGGAGCCACCTGGTCCAACAAATAAGAAATCGTCCAAATAGTGGGTAACCAATGAGGAGGACGTCTCGTACCGAAGAACCCATTCCAAAAAGGTGCTAAAAACCTCAAAATAATAACACGAGATGGAGCACCCCATCGGAAGGGCATGTCATAATAAAAGACGTCATCCAATTGGCAACCCAATAAGTGGAAGCAATCAGCGTGAACGGGAAGCAAACGGAATGCAGACTCAATATCGGACTTAGCCATAAGGGCACCGGGGCCAGCGTCGCGGACTAAATCAACAGCTCTATCAAAGGACACATAAGAAACCGATATCAAGTCCTTAGAGATCCCATCGTTGACAGACGATCCCGAGGGATACGATAAGTGGTGTATCAACCTAAATTTACCAGCCTCCTTCTTGGGAACCACTCCCAAGGGGGAAACTCGCAAACTAGGGAAGGGGAGATCACGGAAAGGGCCCGGCATGCGGCCCAACTCCACCTCTTTCCTAACCTTGTCCCTAGCCACATCTGGGAATTCCCGAACCGACGGAGGGAAAATCCCGGGGCACAAAGGGAATGAAAAACCAAATGAAAAACCTGTCCTAAGAAGGGCGGCTTCCGCCTTCCTGGGATACAGTTCTAACCAGGGCAACATCTCTAGTACGCGCACCGGAGTCCTCTGCGCGACCACCACCCTGAGACCACGCGGGGGCCGCCGCGGGACGGGAACAGCGGATTGCGGTGTGGGAACCCCCACAGTTGGAGCACTCATACCGGAACTTACATGCCCCATAGAAGCGGCAGTGACCTTCATTAAACATCCAGCACGTCCCAGACCTGCGAGCCTCCCCCGTCCCGAGGGAAGCCCCCGTGGTGGATGATGGGGAGGAGGAGGAGGAGGAGGCGGCCCAATAAAGGGCCTCGGCATCGTCATGAGCCTAAGCCAAACATCAGTAGCCTTAGTGTCCCAACAAACATCAGGACGCTGGGCCAGCCTCCTCCTGAACTCCTCATCATACTTCCACCATGCGGACCCGCCATGCGTGCGAAAAGCGCTGAAAATCGTTATCTAAATACACGAACAACTGCGGAGATCTATCAGGGAACTTTTGCAAAATCACACAACCCAGCACAGCAAAGGCCTGAACCCAATTGTTAAAGGTCTTCACCACCCTGGCTTTACTCTCCACCCCCCGTTCAAAACGGCGCTCTTTGTCCACCGTCACCGAATCTGTGGAAACCAAGGACCAAATATCAATGTAATCATTCCGGAGAATCTTGTCCCTGGTGTCCTCAGACAGGCGAGTCCCGAGAAGAGAGACCCCACAGAAATAAGTATCCCTAAAAGCTGGGAGAGAGGGAGTATACGTCGACGTGGACGCTTCGGCCACCGCTTTCCCCGTTGGAGGCGGCAGCGCCCCAGCCGTAGCCGAGGGGGCCGCCCCCAAGAGAGAACGAACGGAAGCTAACAGGGCAGAATCAGACACCGTCCCACCCCAAGCTTGCAAGCAAGCGGACTCACCAGGCGGAGCAACGGACGTAGGCGGAGCCACCGGAACAACCGGAAACGGATTCCCCAGAGGAGCAGGAGCACTAGGAGGCACAGGAACCGCAGCCGTCTGGGAAGAAGTTGGAGAGCCACGATGTGAACACCGACTCCTCTGACGGCGATGATGGCACGCGCCGAGCGATCCCTGCTGCGGTGAGGCTCCACCGAAGCCATGGAAGAAGCAGAAGCACCAGAGGACCTGGAATAAATGGAAGAGACAGAACCCCGCCTATCCCTTAGGCGATGCCGCTTGCGCCTGACGGACGGAGACCGCGAGGCAGTGCGCCGCCTGGAGGCGCCTGAGCTGCCGGTGCGCCTAGAACTACCCCCAGAGACGACTGAGGAGGCCCGGGACGCGTCATCTGGGACCAAGAAACCAGGGCCCAAGTCCCCGGACAGCATGGGTCCCACCAGGGGGGCGGGAACTACCAACTGCCCCGAGGACAGCGGCCCTAGCTCCGCCCCCAGCGTGGCCTCATCGTGCCCGCTGGAGTCATCAGAGGAGGACAACGGCGCAAAGATGTCCTGTTCGGCGGTGCTGCAGGCACCGCCACTAATCACTTGGGCAGGGGGCTGGGGGCCAAATGCAGCAGCAGCCTGACCCCTGCCCAGTGAGACTGTGTATGGGGGAGGGGCCAGGGTCGCCGGGACGGGAGGCTGGGGACCAGGAGCGACTACAGCCACGCTCCCGCCCGGCGCCGACATCATTAGTGCAGAATCGACGCCCGGTGGAGGATCGCGATCCCCGGCAGCTGCATCAGCAGCGTGCGCACAAGCACGCGCACGCAAATTAGGGAAGGGGAGATCACGGAAAGGGCCCGCCATGCGGCCCAACTCCACCTCTTTCCTAACCTTGTCCCTAGCCACATCTGGGAATTCCCGAACCGACTTCAAGTTCCCGGAGAAGGAGGGAAAATCCCGGGGCACAAAGGGAATGAAAAAGCCAAATGAAAAACCTGTCCTAAGAAGGGCGGCTTCCGCCTTCCTGGGATACAGTTCTAACCACGGCAACATCTCTAGTACGCGCACCGGAGTCCTCTGCGCGACCACCACCCTGAGACCGCGCGGGGGCTGCCGCGGGACGGGAACAGCGGATTGCGGTGTGGGAACCCCCACAGTTGGAGCACTCATGCCGGAACTTACATGCCCCATAGAAGCGGCAGTGACCTTCATTAAACATCCAGCATGTCCCAGACCTGCGAGCCGCCCCCGTCCCGAGGGAAGCCCCCGAGGTGGATGATGGGGAGGAGGAGGAGGAAGCGGCCCCAAGAAAGGGCCTCGGCATCGTCATGAGCCTAAGCCAAACATCAGTAGCCTTAGTGTCCCAACCAACATCAGGACGCTGGGCCAGCCTCCTTCTGAACTCCTCATCATACGTCCACCATGCGGACCCGCCATGCATGCGAAAAGCGCTAAAAATCGTATCTAAATACACAAACAACTGCGGAGATCTATCAGGGAACTTTAGCGAAATCACACAACCCAGCACAGCAAAGGCCTGAACCCAATTGTTAAAGGTCTTCGCCACCCTGGGTTTCCTCTCCACCCCCCGTTCAAAACGGCGCTCTTTGTCCACCGTCACCGAATCTGTGGAAACCAAGGACCAAATATCAATGTAATCATTCCGGAGAATCTTGTCCCTGGTGTCCTCAGACAGGCGGGTGCCGAGAAGAGAGACCCCACAGAAATAAGTATCCCTAAAAGCTGGGAGAGAGGGAGTATACGTCGACGTGGACGCTTTGGCCACCGCTTTCCCCGTTGGAGGCGGCAGCGCCCCAGCCGTAGCCGAGGGGGCCGCCCCCAAGAGAGAACGAACGGAAGCTAACAGGGCAGAATCAGACACCGTCCCACCCCAAGCTTGCAAGCAAGTGGACTCACCAGGCGGAGCAACGGACGTAGGCGGAGCCACCGGAACAGAGTAGCAGGAGCACTAGGAGGCACAGGAACCGCAGCCGCCTGGGAAGAAGCTGGAGAGCCACGATGTGAACGCCGACTCCTCTGACTACGATGATGGCGATGCGCCGAGCGATCCCTGCTGCGGCGAGGCTCCACCGAAGCCATGGAAGAAGCAGAAGCGCCAGAGGACCTGGAATAAATGGAAGAGACAGAACCCCGCCTATCCCTTAGGCGATGCCGCTTGCGCCTAACGGACGGAGACCGCGAGGCAGTGCGCCGCCTGGAGGCGCCTGAGCTGCCGGTGCGCCTAGAACTACCCCCAGAGACGACTGAGGAGGCCCGGGACGCGTCATCTGGGACCAAGAAACCAGGGCCCAAGTCCCCGGACAGCATGGGTCCCACCGGGGGGCGGGAACTACCAACTGCCCCGAGGACAGCGGCCCTAGCTCCGCCCCCAGCTTGGCCTCATCGTGCCCGCTGGAGTCATCAGAGGAGGACAATGGCGCAAAGATGTCCTGTTCGGCGGTGCTGCAGGCACCGCCACTAATCACTTGGGCAGGGGGCTGGGGGCCAATTGCAGCAGCAGCCTGACCCCTGCCCAGTGAGACTGTGTATGGGGGAGGTGCCATGGTCGCCGGGACGGGAGGCTGGGGACCAGGAGCGACTACAGCCACGCCGACATCATTAATCCAGAATCGACGGACGGAGCAGGGGGCTGGTGGTACTGAGAAGCCACAGCCGAACCCCTGCTTCAGGGAATTGCCCCTAATGTGGTCGGATGGCGGGACACATCGAGTTTAGGACAAAGAGTGTGGAGTTGGGGTGCCGACTCAATGGCGGCGCCTCTTCTCCCGTGATCTCCCCTTCCCTAATTTGCGGTAGGTTTCCCCCTTGGTGAGTGTTCCCCAAGAAGAGGCTGGTAAAGGTTATTAGGTTGCTACACCTGCTACAGATACATACACCACTTTAAATCCGTTCCCTCCTCGGGGATCGTCCTGTCAACGATGCGGATCTTCCTCTGAGTGTGACTTGCATATCGGTGTCTTGTTATGGCCTTTGATAGAGCTGTGGATTTGTCCGCGACGCTGGCCCCTCGCATGCTCCCTTCATGGCTAAGGAAGGCGATATTGAGTCCTGGCATTACCCGTTTGCGTCCATCGCCGTTCCACTGGGCAGGACTTTGCTTCCACTTATTGGGTTGCCAATTGGATTGAGTCTTTATTATGACATGGTGCCTTCCTATGGGGTTGCTCCAGCATGTAGTTTTTCAACTTATTTAGAGATTTATTCCTAGCACTTTTTGGAATGGGGTTTCTTCGTACGAGACATCCTTTCCCTCATATGGCTTGCCCACTATTTGATTGTCTTTATCTGTTCTTATTTCATTATTTGTTGGATGTCCATTGATGACTCCCTTCCATTGCGCGGTTTTTCTTCTTAGCCTTCTTTTAAACGTTTTTGTTTAGCTGCAGCGCTGTGGGGTGCCTACCCTATAGAGGTGTGCCTACACATTTACGGCCTCAGGAAGACAGTTGGGCCCCTGTACGGGTTTAATGTGTCTTTTCCTAGCTGGGATATTGAAAATTCTGCTGTAGTGGTGGTTGGCTTGTTGGAGGTTCACGTGTTCATACCGTACCCTGAGGATAAATTGCAGAAATATAGCGCAACGCCATTTCAGAGTGCTTGGGGTGCCAACAGAATGCCTGCTGCTGCTGGCATGGTTGCAATCGCTGCTAAGTGATTCTGTTAGTTTTTGCCTCGCCTATTATCCTGCCCATGAATTCGGGTCTTCCCCGCCGGTTGTCGCTGCAACGTGGGGGCCGAGTTTCTCTCATCATGGGTTCGATTAACCAGACAGAATTAAAGGATGATTGCGGGTATGGGGTTATTCCTGGCCGATACACGGTGCAAACTTGCTGGCGTTCTTCTTCCGACATGGAAATCCTAGCCGGGATCTGCCATTTTGTTCGTTACGACAGGCCGGGTTGTCAAGGTGCAGGCGAACAGTGTTGGTTCATGGCAGCTATTTTTTGGTATTCGGCCGTCGGTGCGTGCGGGCAGACTCGTCGAACGCCCGGTGGAGGAGCGCGATCCCCGGCAGCTGCATCAGCAGCGTGCGCACGAGCATGCGCAGCTGCCGGAAGTGAAGGGGCAGAGCGCGCCGGCGGCGGTGGAGGAGGGGGGAGACGACTAGCGGCGGCGCGCCGCAGCTGCGGGCGGCGCTGCCGACCCCCGAGATGCCGAGGACCGCGACCGAGCGCGGGGCGGCGTCGGCAGCCCAGAGGGGAAAGACCCGCGGCCCGCTACTTGGACCACAGCCACTACAGATGGGGGCGCGGCAGCAGCCCCACCACCCCGGGGGACAGCAGGCGCAGAGCGGTGGCGCGCGGCTGCCGCATCAGAGGGAGACAAGCGGCTAGGGGGGCGCGATAGCCTACCCGAACGTCGCTGCGCTGGAGGAGCAGGCGGAGGCATCACTGGGGATCCAGGGGAGGCCTCTTCCAGGAGGGCCTGAAGCCATGCAGACCCTTCAGCCCGAATTCTCTGCCGGACAGCGTCATCAGACATGGTGCCAGGAGAAAACGCAATCCAGAAAGAGGGTGAGTGACGTCTGCAGCCCCTATTTAAGCTATGCTCACTTCCTGTACCACCCACGACACAAGCCCGCCCCTAGACACGTAGCCCCCACCTCCCTTGCATACGCAGGGAGACAGAAAGGAAAGGAAAAACCACCTCAGTCAAAGAGGGCCTATTCCTGTACTTAGAACCCCGCTAACTAAGACCCCTTTGTGCAGTCATTAGCCCAACGGCTATACGCCTCCGGGCTTGCAAAACTCTGATACATGTCGTGCAATGTATCTAACTTGTAGATACACTCCAATGTTGTCCTTTTTAGTAACCATACGCGACCTCCTCCTCTATGTAGTGGTGCAACTTAATCAATTAGGCAAAATTTGAAAACTTTCTGTTTGTGTCCCATTTCTGCTAAATGTTTGGGGACTGGTAAATCTCTCTGTTTTTGCCTAATGATGTATCTGTGTTGGTTCCCTCTGGTTTTTGGTCTAAAGAGGTCACCAACAAAGTACAAATTACAGGGAAATTGAAGCAGGTATATCCCTATTCAGCAGTAACACAGGAGGAAGGTCTTTATCTTAGACTTCCCCCCATATTTGCATGTTGGAATATATTGGGGCAGATTTACTTACCTAAATACAAGTAAGTGGCAGAGTGCCTAATTGAAATCCAACCCTAATAAATTGTCCCACTTTGGGTTTGATGGGATATGTGTGTCACTAAGAGCTAAACCAACGGTAGCAAGTCCCCCTGCAAACTTCACAATATGGTACTAGCTGCACTACTAGTGCCAGCAAGCCCAGCCACAGCAAAAAAAAAAAAAAAGTATAACGTTACTGTAGCCCTAAGAAGGGCTGTTGGGTTCTTGGAGAATCACTCCTGCCTAACAGTAAGCTAATAGAACAGCCTAACGCTTTCCTGACCAGCAGCAGGCTCTCTCACGCGGCATCCAGACCACAGAATGATCCGAGCAGCGCGGGCAGGGGCTAGTCTATCCCAGGGTCACCTGATCTGGCCAGCTAACCACTGATATCGACATGTAAGGGTACCCACGTCATGTGGGGTGGAGTGCAGAGTCTCCGCTTGTGATTGGCTCTGTTTCTGGCCGCCAAAAAGCAAACGGCGGGAACGCATTTTCTCGAGCGGGCGAAGTATTCGTCCGAGCAACAAGCAGTTTCGAGTACGCTAATGCTCGAACGAGCATCAAGCTCGGACGAGTATGTTCGCTCATCTCTACCTGCGTCCTTAAGCGGTTAACATTGGTGAATTTTTGGGCACATGGGGAAACCTACAACGGTGTCCTCCAGCGACCAAAGCCCGAGGATTCATCAGAAAGGTAACGTAGACGCATAGTGTAAGCTTTAGCAGATAAGGAAAGTTCAATATGGAGGAAGGGAATAAGGGAACTGATAAATCAGATTTATCATTTGCAGTTTTGTATATTTACCCCTTGTGACCGATGATCATTGTGGCCTGATGTCTAAGTCCATTTTTTTTCGACTGTTCTGCTTTTCTTCAAATGACAATGGGGGAGATTTATCAAGCTGTCTAAGTGTAAGAATGTGCTTAGTTGTCCATGGCAACCAATTACAGCTCCCCTTTAAAATATTTATGAGCCGTGGTAAAATGAAAACTGAGCTGTCATTGGTTGCCATGAGCAACTAAGGACATTCTTAAACTTAGGCAGGTTGATAAATCTCCCCCAATATCTTCACATATCATAACAATTTTTACTTCAATGGTTTAACGACATATGAGATGAGAACTTGATAGAACTTTGTGAGCCAAAAAATGACCACAAAGGGGAAGTAATAAGCTTTTTTACTTAAGAAAAACTATGTTATAAACCTGTGCAGCACCAGCCCATCCCCCTTTCCCAGTTTCAGCTACAGATGCAGAGGGTGCACATACTTTTGGGAGCTGTACGCAAGTCTTTCCTGCGGTTTCGTCATATTCTGCCTTCGGTTTAACGATGGAGGGGACCACAAACATCAGCTACCTGAACTGTACTCATGCATAAGACGAGTTTTTCAGCACAAAAATTTCCTCAAGACAACTCTGCTTATACACGAGTGTATACAAAATAAACTTCACTACTCACCTTCCATGCTGCCCGATGCTTCTCGCGTTCCTCTTCCTTCACTTCGTCATCTGTAACAAGAGTCCCACGCACTACTGCTGCGGGCATTTCATTACTAGGGGCTCTGCTGCAGAACATTTCATAACTAGTGACTCTGATGCAGAACATTTCATTACTAGGGGGTCTGCTGCAGAATATTTCATTACTAGGGGGTCTGCTGCAGAACATTTCAATACTAGGGGGTCTGCTGCAGAACATTTCATTACTAGGGGGTCTGCTGCAGAACGTTTCATTACTAGGGGGTCTGCTGCAGAACATTTCATTACTAGGGGGTCTGCTGCAGAACATTTCATTACTAGGGGCGCTGCTGCAGGGCATTTCATTACTAGTGACTCTGATGCAGAACATTTCATTTCTTGGGGGTCTGCTGCAGGGCATTTCATTACTAAGGGCTCTTCTGCCGGGCATTTAATTACTAGGGCTCTGCTGCAGGGCATTTCATTACTAGGGGCTCTGCTGCCGGGCATTTCATTACTAGGGCTCTGCACCCGGGCATTTCAAACTATGGGTCTGCTGCATGACATTTCATTACTAGGGGCTCTGCTGCAGTGCATTTCATTACTAGGGGGTCTGCTGCAAGGCATTTCATTACTAGGGGTCTGCTGCAGGGCATTTCATTACTAGGGGCTCTGCTGCAGGGCATTTCAGACTAGGGGGTCTGCTGCAGGGCATTTCATTACTAGGGGCTCTGCTGCAGTGCATTTCATTACTAGGGGGTCTGCTGCAAGGCATTTCATTACTAGGGGGTCTGCTGCATGACATTTCATCACTAGGTGCTCTGCTGCAGGGCATTTCATTACTAAGGGCTCTGCTGCAAGGCATTTCATTACTAGGGGGTCTGCTGCATGGGATTGATTATTAGGGGTCTGCGGAAGGGCATTCCATTAACAGGGGCTCTGCTGCCGGGCATTTCATCACTAGGGGGTCTTTTGCAGGGCATATCAATACTAGGGGGGTCTGCTTGCAGGGCATTTCATTACTAGGGGCTCTGCTGCAGGGCATTATACTAAGGGCTCTGTGCAGGCATCTCATCACTAGGGCTCTGCTGCAGGGCACTTCATTACTAGGGGCTCTGCTGAAGGGCATTTAATCACTAGGGGGGTCTGCTGAAGGGCATTTCATTACTAGGGGCTCTGCTGCAGGGCATTTCATTACTAAGGGCTCTGCTGCAGGGCATCTCATCACTAGGGGCTCTGCTGCAAAGCATTTCTTTACTAGGGGTCTGCTGCAGGGCACTTCATTACTAGGGGCTCTGCTGAAGGGCATTTAATCACTAGGGGGCTTGTGAAGGGCATTTATTACTACTGAGCTCGGCTGCAGGGCATTTCATTACTAGGGGCTCTGCTGCAGTGCATTTCATTACTAGTGACTCTGATGCAGAACATTTCATTTCTTGGGGGTCTGCTGCAGGGCATTTCATTACTAGGGGCTCTGCTGCCGGGCATTTCATTACTAGGGGCTCTGCACCCGGGCATTTCATACTCATTGGGGTCTGCTGCATGACATTCTCATTACTAGGGGCTCTGCTGCAGGCATTTCATTACTAGGGCTCTGCTGCAAGGCACTTCATTACTAGGGGGTCTGCTGCATGGGATTGATTATTAGGGGTCTGCGGAAGGGCATTCCATTAACAGGGGCTCTGCTGCCGGGCATTTCATTACTAAGGAGCTCTGCTGCAGGGCATTTCATTACTAGGGGCTCTGCTGCAGGGCATTTCATTACTAGTGACTCTGATGCAGAACATTTCATTTCTTGGGGGTCTGCTGCAGGGCATTTCATTACTAAGGGCTCTTCTGCCGGGCATTTCATTACTAGGGGCTCTGCTGCAGGGCATTTCATTACTAGGGGCTCTGCTGCCGGGCATTTCATTACTAGGGGCTCTGCACCGGGGATTTCATTACTATGGGGTCTGCTGCATGACATTTCATTACTAGGGGCTCTGCTGCAGGGCATTTCATTACTAAGGGCTCTGCTGCAAGGCATTTCATTACTAGGGGGTCTGCTGCATGGGATTGATTATTAGGGGTCTGCGGAAGGGCATTCCATTAACAGGGGCTCTGCTGCAGGGCATTTCATTACTAAGGGCTCTGCTGCAGGGTATTTCATTACTAGGGCTCTGCTGCAGGGCATTTCATTACTAGGGCTCTGCACCCGGGCATTTCATTACTAGGGGCTCTGCTGCATGGGATTGCATTATTAGGGGTCTGCTGAAGGGCATTTCATTACTAGGGGGTCTGATCCAGGGCATTTCATCACTAGGGGTCTGTCTGAGGACATTTCATCACTAGGGGGTCTTTTGCAGGGCTATCAATACTAGGGGGGTCTGCTGCAGGGCCTTTCATTACTAGGGGCTCTGCTGCAGGGCATTTCATTACTACGGGCTCTGCTGCAGGGCATCTCATCACTAAGGGGTCTGCTGCAAAGCATTTCTTTACTAGGGGTCTGCTGGCAGGGCACTTCATTCTAGGGGCTCTGCTGAAGGGCATTTAATCACTAGGGGCTCTGCTGCAGTGATTTCATTACAAGGAGCTCTGCTGCAGGGCATTTCATTACTAGGGGGTCTGCTGCAGGGCATTTCATTACTAGGGGCGCTGCTGCAGGGCATTTCATTACTAGTGACTCTGATGCAGAACATTTCATTTCTTGGGGGTCTGCTGCAGGGCATTTCATTACTAAGGGCTCTTCTGCCGGGCATTTCATTACTAGGGGCTCTGCTGCAGGGCATTTCATTACTAGGGGCTCTGCTGCCGGGCATTTCATTACTAGGGGCTCTGCACCCGGGCATTTCATTACTATGGGGTCTGCTGCATGACATTTCATTACTATGGGGTCTGCTGCAGGGCATTTCATTACTAAGGGCTCTGCTGCAAGGCATTTCATTACTAGGGGGTCTGCTGCATGGGATTGATTATTAGGGGTCTGCGGAAGGGCATTCCATTAACAGGGGCTCTGCTGCAGGGCATTTCATTACTAAGGGCTCTGCTGCAGGGCATTTCATTACTAGGGGCTCTGCACCCGGGCATTTCATTACTAGGGGCTCTGCTGCATGGGATTGCATTTAGGGTCTGGAAGGCATTTCATTCAGGGGTCTGAACAAGGGCATTATAACTAGGGGTCTGTGCGGACTTCATCACGGTGGTCCTTTTGCAGGCTATATACAATCACTATGGGGGCTCTGCTGCAGGGCATTTCATTACTAGGGCTCTGCTGCAGGGCATTTCATTACTAAGGGCGCTCTGCTGAGGGCATTTCATTATAGGGGCTCTTGCGGCAGGGCATTTAAGTAACTAGTGACTCTGATGCAGAACATTTTCATTTCTTGGGGGTCTGCTGCAGGGGCTTTCATTAATAAGGGCTCTTCTGCCGGGCATTTCATTACTAGGGGCTCTGCTGCAGGGCATTTCATTACTAGGGGCTCTGCTGACGGGCATTTCCATACAGGGGCTCGCCCTGGACTTCATTACAGGGTCTGCTGCATGACTTTCATTACTAGGGGTCTGCGGCCAGGGCATTTCATTACTAAGGGCTCTGCTGCAAGGCATTTCATTACTAGGGGGTCTGCTGCAGGGATTGATTATTAGAGGGTCTGCGGAAGGGCATTCCATTAACAGGGGCTCTGCTGCAGGGCATTTCATTACTAAGGGCTCTGCGCAGGCATTTCATATAGGGGTTGCTTCAGGGCATTTCATTACTAGGGGCTCTGCACCCGGGCATTTCATTACTAGGGGCTCTGCTGCATGGGATTGCATTATTAGGGGTCTGCTGAAGGGCATTTCATTACTAGGGGGTCTGATCCAGGGCATTTCATCACTAGGGGTTGCTGCAGGACATTTCATCACTAGGGGTCTTTTGCAGGGCATATCAATACTAGGGGGGTCTGCTGCAGGGCATTTCATTACTAGGGGCTCTGCTGCAGGGCATTTCATTACTACGGGCTCTGCTGCAGGGCATCTCATCACTAAGGGGTCTGCTGCAAAGCATTTCTTTACTAGGGGTCTGCTGCAGGGCACTTCATTATAGGGGTCTGCAAGGGCTTTATTCAAGAGGGGCTCTGCTGCAGGGCATTTCATTACTAAGGAGCTCTGCTGCAGGGCATTTCATTACTAGGGGGTCTGCTGCAGGGCATTTCATTACTAGGGGCGCTGCTGCAGGATTTCATTACTAGTGACTCTGATGCAGAACATTTCATTTCTTGGGGGTCTGCTGCAGGGCATTTCATTACTAAGGGCTCTTCTGCCGGGCATTTCATTACTAGGGGCTCTGCTGCAGGGCATTTCATTACTAGGGGCTCTGCTGCCGGGCATTTCATTACTAGGGGCTATGCACCCGGGCATTTCATTACTATGGGGTCTGCTGCATGACATTTCATTACTAGGGGCTCTGCTGCAGGGCATTTCATTACTAAGGGCTCTGCTGCAAGGCATTTCATTACTAGGGGGTCTGCTGCATGGGATGATATTAGGGGTTCCGGAAGGGCATTCCATTAACAGGGGTATGACTGAAGGGCATGTCATTATAAGGGCTCTGCGCGGGCATCCACTTACTAGGGCTCCACGGGCATTTCATTCAGGGGTCTGCTGCATGGACTTGCATTTTAGGGGTTGCTGAGGGCATTTCATTCTAGGGGGTCTGATCAGGGCATTTCATCACTAGGGGTCTGCTGCAGGACATTTATCATAGGGCTTTTGAGGGCTATCATACTAAGGGGGTTGCTGCAGGGCATTCATTACTAGGGCTCTGCTGCAGGGCATTTCATTACTACGGGCTCTGCTGCAGGGCATTCATCACTAGGGGATCTTGCAAAGCATTTCTACTTAGGGTTTTTTCTGCTGCAGGGCACTTCATTACTAGGGGCTGATGAGGGCATTTATCACTAGGGGGCTCTGCTGCAGTGCATTTGCATGACTAAGGAGCTCTGCTGCAGGGCATGTTCATTACTAGGGGGTCTGCTGCAGGGCATTTCATTACTAGGGGCGCTGCTGCAGGGCATTTCATTACTTGGGGCTCTGCTGCAGGGAATTTCATCACTAGGAAGTCTGCTACAGGGCATATCAATACTACGGGGGTCTGCTGCAGGGGTTTTCGTTAATAGGGGCTCTGCTGCAGGGCATTTCATTACTAGGGGGTCTGCTGCAGGGCATATCAAATATAGGGGTATCTGCTGCAGGACTTTCATAAATTAAAAGGGGGTCTGCTGCATGAATTTCATTACTAGGGGCTCTGCTGCAGGGCATTTCATCTAGGTCTGAGCTTATCTGGGGCTCTTCTTGCAGGGCACTTTCATTACTAGGGGCTCTGCTGCAGGCATTTCATCACGTAGGGGTCTGCTGCAGGACATTTCATCACTAGGGGTCTGCTGCGGGCATATCAATACTAGGGGGGTCTGCTGCAGGGGTTTTCATACTAGGGGCTCTGCTGCAGGGCATTTCATTACTAGGGGCTCTGCTGCATGGCATTTAATTTCTAGGGGGTCTGCTGAAGGGCACTTCATCACTAGGGGCTCTACCGCAGGGCATTTCATTACTAGAGGCTCTGCTGCGGGGCATTTCATTACTAGGGGGGTCTGCTGCAGGCATTTCATTATAGGAGGTCTACTGCAGGGCATTTCATTACTAGGGGCTCTGCTGTGGGGCATTTTCATTAATAGACGCTCTTGCGCGGGCATTTTGGTACTAGGGGCTCTGCTGCATGGGTTATCTTACTAGGGTTGCTGAAGGGATATCAGTATATGGGGCTCTGCTGCAGGGCATTTCATTACTAGGGGCTCTGCTGCTGGGCATTTCATTACTAGTGGGTCTGCTGCAAGGGATTTCATTATTAGGGGTCTGTTGAAGGGCATTTCATTATTAGGGGCTCTGCTGCAGAGCATTTCATTACGAGGGGTCTGCTGCAGGGCATTTCATTATTAGGGGCTCTGCTGCAGAGCATTTCATTACGAGGGGTCTGCTGCAGGGCATTTCATTACTAGGGGCTCTGCTGCAGAGCATTTCATTACTAGGGGGTCTGCTACAGGGAATTTCATCACTAGGGGCTCTGCTGCAGGGCATTTCATTACTAGGGGCTCTGCTGCAGGGCATTTCATTAACAGGGGCACTGCTGCATGGCATTTCATTACTAGGGGTCTGCTGCAGGATATTTCATTACTAGGGGGTCTGCTGCAAGGGATTTCATTATTAGGACTCTGCTGCAGGGCATTTCATTATTAGGGGCTCTGCTGCAGAGCATTACATTACGAGGGGGTCTGCTGCAGGGCATTTCATTAACAGGGGCTCTGCTGCAGAGCATTTCATTACGAGGGGGTCTGCTGCAGGGCATTTCATCACTAAAAGCTCTGCTGCAGGGCATTCATTACTAGGGGCTCTGCTGCAGGGCATTTCATTAACAGGGGCTCTGCTGCAGGGCATTTCATTACTATGGGCTCTGCTGCAGGATATTTCCTTACTATGGGTCTGCTGCAGGGCATTTCTTTTCTAGGGGCTCTGCTGCAGGCATTTCTTTACTAGGGGTCTGCTGCATGACATTTCATTACTAGGGGCTCTGCTGAAGGGCATTTCATCACTCGGGGGCTCTGCTGCAGGGCATTTCATTACTAGGGGCTCTGCTGCCGGGCATTTCATTACTAGGGGGTCTGCTGCACGGGATTGCATTATTAGGGGTCTGCTGAAGGGCATTTCATTACTAGGGGGTCTGATCCAGGGGATTTTATTACTAGGGGGCTCTGCTGCAGGGCATTTCATTACTAAGGGGTCTGCTGCATGACATTTCATTACTAGAGCTCTGCTCAGGCTATTCAGAGGGTCTGCCCCATGGGATTGCATTATTAGGGGTCTGCTGAAGGGCATTTCATTACTAGGGGGTCTGATCCAGGGCATTTCATTACTAGGGGGCTGCTACAGGGCATTTCATTACTAGGGGCTCTGCTGCAGGGAATTTCATCACTAGGGGGTCTGCTGCAGGACATTTCATCACTAGGGGCTCTGCTGTAGGGCATATCAATACTAGGGGGGTCTGCTGCAGGGGTTTTCATTACTAGGGGCTCTGCTGCAGGGCATTTCATTACTAGGGGCTCTGCTGCAGGGCATTTAATTTCTAGGGGGTCTGATGCACGATATTTCATTACTAGGGGGCAGCTACAAGTCCTTTCATTACTAGGGGCTCTGCTGCAGGCCATTTCATCACTAGGGGTTCTGCTGCAGGGCATTTCATTACAAGGGGCTCTGCTGCACGGTATTTAATTACTAGAAGCTCTGCTGCATGGGATTTCATTACTAGGGCTCTGCTGCAGGGCATTTCATTACTAGTGGCTCTGGTGAAGGGCATTTCATCACAGGAGATTATGTATCTAGGTGCCAGGGTTCAGGAGTTATAGGTATTTGAATTCGGCCACTGCCCAGACCTTAATAAACATGCACGGGACACGTGCGAATGGGAGGTATATGGCCGTATGGCAGTCATGGAGGGGCTTATGTTGTAGATCAAGAAAGATTTATGGAGAGACGCTGTGGGAGAGGTCGGTAGAAGGACTTCTGGCTGGTTTCAGTTGGGGAAGTATCATTAGGGAAGGTCACTTTCTAGCTGGAGTAATTATCGTAAGAGGTTGAGTGATAAAAGCTTTTTTTTTTCAAAAAATTTAGAAATTGTGGTGATTTTAAAACTTTGGCTCCATTGCTGGTTGTGTTGTGTATTGAAAAATATAATAAAATACTTTTTTTATTAAAAAAAAAAAAGCAACTTTTCCATGTAAATTCAGGTTTCTTTACTACACACGATAGCAGGATTTCCCTTCAATAAGGTTTTTCTAGTATCTTGAGCCTGGTGGACCCATCAGAGAAATAGATTCCAAGGAGCCTTCATTCCTCTGTTCATTATTTGGATTTTTGGGGCCACTTTACATGTTTGTTCACAATTGCAGTTAAAACTGCACCTCGACTGCATCGTAATTCTGGTTGCTGTGGCTTTAGGTGCAGCTTCTTAGTTTAACAATTGAACAACATTCCCCATTAGACAATAGGTTCTCGTGTGACACGGTCACTGACAATGGACAACTTGACATTTTGAAGATTTGTTGTCTCTGTTTAAACCCTAAATTAAAATTTTCCTAGGTTTATATGCAATAAATGTAAAAAAAAAAAAAATGTTATATTCAGACTATAAATCCAGAAAGCAAAACCAAAAACATGTCATTTTCAATGTCAGCCCTAAAACTAATAAAACAATAACAAATCCTAAAAAAAGGAGAATTACAACAGCTGCCTTCGACTGTGCACAGGTCTGCCACCTGCTGGTCATTCATCCTTATAATCAGGTGCGCCTTATAATCCGATGCGCCTTATATACGAACCTAGATGTTTTAGCAGGCATTTATTGATGGTGCGCCTTATAATCTGGTGCGCCTTATAGTCCGAAAAATACGGTATATATCATAGCAGTTAGGCTGCATTCACACGGACGTATGAAAACAGCCGTAAGCTACCCGCACCATACTGTTTTTTTATGGGTTACATATGGCCACATTCATTTCAATGGACAATACGTCCAACTATTTATATTGCAGTCAACACCGTACCGTACCATAACGTATAAATATTTAGAGATGTCCTATTGTATCCCGTATTTCAGTTCCATATGGCCTAGAAGTCTATGGGGACGTATAAAATATGGGTTACATACGTGCTGCATACGGATGAAAAACGTCACATATATACGGGGGGAATACGGCACAGAAATACAGGACTGGAGCAATCACACGTTCATGTGAATGCAGCCTTAAAACAATCCTTACTCAGGGAAGTGAGGCCCTCGATGCAATGGGGCAAACACAGGATACATAAGCTCCGCCCCCTCAGATATCCAAAACCAACTATAACTTAGTATATGAATCAAAACCTAATGTCGTAGACCACGCTTCAGAGAGTGTAATTGTCAATATACATCACCATCAAGTTTTAACACTCTTCCGAAAGTATAATGAATGAGGGTAATGGACAATCCAGGAAGGACCAACACCCCAGACCGAGAGCAACTTTTGGCTACTTACATGAAGTTCTCTCTTTCAGTCCAGAAGATGTTATATCACCATTATCATTATATTGTCATTGCAAATGCAGGTAACATGTAAACTCGGGATTGAAATTGGCAAAGGTGGAACAACGGGAAAAGTGACGACTACTAGGACCACGGCAAAAAGAACCACTACAAAGGTACAGTAGATGGACATGGTCCAACCGGATTAGAGAAGTGAAATATGAAGGAAGGGAATTGGTGACACTGATATAATCAGATTATATTCCAAGTAAATTATTTAATGTTGTAGATTTATGGAGATGGCAGCAGGGGAGGTCAGTGGATGGACTACTGGCTGGTTAGAGTTGGCAAGTTTGTGATGCTGGTGGCATCTGGAAAGCTTCTACACAGCTTTTACACAGGATACATTGTAACGAATGGCAACCAATCGCTGCTCCCCGATGATGTCACGGGGAGCGCCAATCTCAACAAAGAAGGTGTTGACCATGTTTTGCCATTTTTTAAATGTCGCCTGAGAGTTAATACTCCTGATCGGTGATAGGACTGATTTCAGTTATTAGCAGAGGGTGTTTGCTGCAATATGCAGAAAACCCAACCTATGAGCCCATGAGCCCTCTTCATACATTGGTATGAACGGTACATGTACGGCGCAGAGCATGAAGACGTTAAAATGCAGGATTTCTGAACACATTACTGCAGCCACAAAACCAGAACCTATTTATAAACGGGGAATCTCAGGGTTAACTAAGCACTTTAGAAATATTTATCAGGGCGATGTTTCCAGATTACACCTGGAGGCGGAGACTGGATGAGAGCTGGGTAGAGGGAAGGCCCCCTCCGCGTCTCAAAGAGCAGACTTTTGAAAGAGAACCACGGCTGCCAGTGACACTTGACATATTTACCATGGAGGGAGGAGGTGAGGTCCTCTGTGTATAATATGATTTACCTTATTAATTGTCATCGGAGGAGGAGTCTTCTTCCCCAGTAATGGGTGGAGTCTTCGTTTAACGCCTAAATAAATATTTAAACCAGGATAATATGCAAAAAATGTAGAAGAAAATGTGCCGTATGTTCAGACTATAAATTCACTTACATGAAGTTGACTCTTTCAGTCCAGAGGATCTTCTCAGCCGTTACATTATCATTACTAATACAGGAAACAACGACCACCCAGGAAGTGACTGGTGGATCTACAGACTCATGGGAAATCACAGAGGAGCCTCCAATAATCACCACAGAGGTACAGGAGATGGATATGGTAAGTGCAACCGGATTAGAGAAGTGAAATATGTAGGAAGGGAAATGGTGAAACCGATAGAATGAGATCTTATTCCAAGTCTCGTATAGGTTTCCAAGCAATAAAGACTCACGTAGCGATGGCGGCTGGGGAGGTCGGTGGACGGACCACTGGCTGGTTTCAGTCGGAAATTGTTGGATGCTCGTGGCATCGGGAAGGCGTAAAATTACGAAATAATATTTAGGAAGGAAGAAAATATTTTTGAAGAAAAAATAAATCAATAAAAAGACCTCACAGCCCCCGTTACATATATAAGTGATATGCATTACACAAAAGGGAAAATCACCACGTAAACCCTGTACATATGTGCTACCACCATGAACGGAACAGCATGGACAGTAAAACAAAACCAGTATTAAAACCAAAAAGTATGATTTTTATCTATCTCGTCCCACCGAAATAGTGATAAAAACTGATCAAAAAACAAAACAAAAACGCATTAAGCCCCCCCCCCCCCCCCCCCCTATAGACAAGAAGTGTTATATCTTTTGGGAGATGGTAATTCAAAATGATCAATATTTTCCCCCAGGGTAGGCACGAGGAATCCCCCACCGGCGTCCATTCTCACATAACATTATACACAATATGGGCCCACTCAGTATATAGATAGCCCCTGAGTGTATCCACTCAGTATATACATCGCCCTTGCACATCCCCACTCTGTATATAGATAGCCCTTGCACATGTCCACTCAGTATATAGATAGCCCCTGCACATGTCCACTCAGGAGGGGGAAGGGAGGGGGGGGGATAGGGGAAGGAAGGGGGGGGGAGAGGAGGGGGAAGAGGGGGGGGGGAGAAGGGGGGAGGGGGGGGAAGAAGGGGGAGGGGGAGGGGAAGGGAGGAAAGGGGGGACGGGAGTGGGGGAAAGAGGGGGGCAGGGAAAGGGAGGGGAAATAGGGGAGGGGGAAGGGGGGGGGAGAGGGGGGGGGGGGGGAGTGGGGAGAGAGGGAAGGAAGGGGGGGGGGGGAAAAAGGGGGGGTAAAGGGAGAGGGAGGGGGAGCGAGCCCATTGTTACTTTATGCTACATCGGTAGATGAGCGGGCCATGTAGGTTACTGTGGACCCACTGGTACAAGATGACGTTTACTATTTCACTGCCCCCAGCGGTTGTCAAGGTAGAGGACAAACCTTTGATTCACCTGTCACTTACCCCTCTTTTGTAGAAGGAAGAGACACCATGTGATGTCACTGATGACCCAGCGGGTATAATTGAAGAACACATTGAGTTCTTTATGGACCAGCGTGGGTAAAGGAAGGATGACACTGTGGATACTTTGTAGGCACGCGGGGTGTTATATGGAAGGAGGACACATTGGATTACTTAGGATAAGACTTTGCTGTCGTCCCCTCGTTTTCAGCTTTTAATAAGTACCCCATGGTTGTTACGTTGTCTAACAAACAAAACAGTGGGGGTAAGGGAGGAGGACACTGTGGATTTACTTTTTGTATAGACCACCGGGGGTAAGGGAAGGAGGACCAGTGGAGTAACTTGTATGGACACAGATCGGGGTAAAGGACGGAGGACACATGTGGATGTTACTTGTATTGACCAGCTTTGGTAGAAAGGGAAAGGAGACACATGTGTGATGTACGTTTTTAAGGACCCACTGCTGGGTGGGGTAGAAGGAAGGAGACACATGTGGATGGTACTTTATGGATACAGCGGGGGTGAGGGGAAGAGGACACATGAGGATGTTACTGTTGTATAGACAAGTGACTTGTGGGGGTAAAGGGAAGGAGGTACACATGTGGGATTTTACTTGTTGCATGGACACAGCGGGAGGTATAAGGGAAAGGAGGACACATGTGGATTACTTGTTGCATGGACAACAGCGTGGGAAGAATGGAAGGAGGAACACATGTTGATGTTTCCTTTTATGGACAACCGATACTCTGGGTATAAGGGAATGATGACACATGTTGATTGTTTATTGTTGTATGGACACAAGCTTGGGGAGACGGGAAGAGGACCATGTGGATGTTTACTTGTATGGACAACAGCGGAGGGTAAGCGGGAAAGAGGACACTTTGTGATGTTACTTGTTGTATGGGACACAAGCTGGGGGTAGAAGGGAAGGAGAGACACATGTGGATTTTACTTGTATTGACACAGCGGGGTAGAAGGGAAGAGACACTTGTATTTACTTGTTTGTTGGCCACACGGGGGGTAAAGGGGAAGGATGACACATGTGGATGGTTACTTATGGACACAAGCGGAGGGAGCAGGAAAGAGGACCCATTGGATTTACTTGTTGTATTGACCAAGGCGGGTGTAGAAGTGAGGAGGACACATTTGGAGTTTACTTGTGGTAAGGGACACAGCGGGGGTATAAGGGAGAGACACATGTGGAATGTACTTTTATGGACCAGCGGGGGTATAAGGGAAGGAGGACACATGTGGATGTTACTGTTGTATGGACAAACAGCGGGGTAGAAAGGGGAAGGATGACACATGTGTATGTTACTTGTATGGACACAGCGGGGTAGAAGGGAAGGAGACACATGTGGATGTTACTTGTAAATGGACACAGCGGGGGTATAAGGGAAGGAGGACAATGTGGATGTTACTTGTTGTATGATACAGCGGGGGGTAGAAGGAATGAGGACATAGTTGATGTTACGTGTTTGTATGGAACACAGCTGGGGGAGAAGGAATGAGGACACAATGGTGGATGTTTACTTGTTGTATGGCCACAGCGGGTTAAAGGGGAAGTAGGACACATGGTGGATGTTACTTGTTGTATGGACACAGCGGGGGTAGAAGGTAAGGAGTACACATGTGGAGTGTTACTTGTTGATGGACACATCCGGGGTAGAAGGGAAGGAGAACACGTGTGGCTGTTAACTTGTATGGACACCAGCGGGGGAGAAGGGAAGGAGACACATGTGGATGTTTACTTGTTGTATGGACACAGTGGGGGTAGAAGGAAGGGACACATGTGGATGTTACTTGTTGTATGTACACAAGCGGGGGGTAGAATGGAAGGATGACACATGTGGATTTACTTGTTGTATGGGCACAGCGGGGGGTAGAAGGGAAGGAGCCCACATGATTTTACTTGTTGTAAGGACACAAGCGGGGGTAGAAAGGGAAGGTGACACATGTGGATGTTACTTGTATGGATACACGCGGGGGTAAGAAAGGGAGGAGACACATCGTGATGTTACTTGTTTGTATGGACACGCTGGTAGAAGGGAAGGAGACACATGTGGTTTTACTTGTATGTACAACAGCTGGGGGTAGAGAGGGGAAGGAGGACACAGTGATGTTACTTGTCTGGATACACTGGGGTAGAAGGGAAGGAGGACACATGTGGATGGTCTTGTATGACACAGCGGGGGTAAAGGGAAGGAGGACACATTGGTTGCCATGTGGGGTTTTTATTATGGGGATGATGCATGTTTTATTATTGGGGGGGTGGATTCGCTTATTGACACATATTTATTAACTTTTTTTTAAAAAGTGAATTTGGGTGTAAAAAAACATTACTTTTCATTAAATTTATTGGTTGTTTATCTGTAGTCTCATGAATATGTTCCTCTTTATAGTATTACAGGCAATACAATAGTTTATTTTTTGTTTTTGTCTTAAGTAATCTACTAAATTTTGCAGAATATAACCGAATGTGGAAACGAGGGCTCCCATCATGGGGTCTAGTGGACTGTGTTTAAGGGCCCCCCATTTCAAATCAAAAGGGGGTCCTGAGGGGCCTCACAGTATCCAACAACCCCACCACAAGCCCAACTGGATCACACTACCACCAATGGGCAGATTATTCATATAGGCCTATGGACGGGCACCCCGCCGTTTGTTGAGTGGCACAAGCAGGCTATCGATATACGGAGTGGGCACCTGCAGGGCTTCTATATACTGTGGGCACATGCCAGGGCTATCTAATATACTGAGTGGCCCGTCCAGGTCTATCTATATACTGAGTGGTGCCATGCAGGGCGCTACTCTTATACGTGAGTGGGGGCACATCAGGGTCTCTCTCTATACTGAGTGGGCCGTACGGGGCTATCTATATAGCTGATTGGGGGCCACAGGCAGGGGCTATCTATATATGAGGGGGAAACTTTCATGAGCTATCTATATACTGAAAGGGCCATGCCAGGTGCTTCTACATACTGAGTGGACATGTGCACGGGCTGATCTATATTACTAATTGGGGATGTGCCAGGGGCCTATCTATATACCGGAGTGGACATGTGCAGGGGCCATCTATATACTGATGGACATGTCAGGGGCTACTAATATACTGATGGACATTCCTGGGCTATCTATATAACCGATGGACATGTTGGCAGTGGCTCTCTATATACGAGTGGGACATGGCAGGGCTATCTATATCTGATTGGACTGTGCATGGGCTATCTAAGATACTCTCAGTATATAGATAGCCCCTGCACATGTCCACTCAGTATATAGATAACCCCTGCACCTGCCCCCTCAGTATGTAGATAGCCCCTGCATGTGCCCTTTCAGTAAATAGATAGCTCCTGCACAAGTCCCCTCAGTATATAGATACCGCTGTACATGTCCACTCAGTATATAGATAGCCCCTGCAGGTGCCCTTTCAATATATCAATACCGCTGCACATGTCCACTCAGTACTGTATAAAGATAGCCCCTGCATGTGCCCACTCAGTACTGTATAAAGATAGCCCCTGCATGTGCCCACTCAGTATATAGATAGCCCCTGCATGTGCCCACTCAGTATATAGATAGCTCATGCACAGGCCCACTCACTATATAGATAGCCCCTGCTTGTGCTCACTTCACAAACGGCGGGGTGCTCGTCCATACGGCCTATATGAAAATCTGCCATTGGTGGTAGTGTGATACAGTGCTGTGGTGGGGTTGTGGATACTGTGAGCCCCTCAGGTCCCCCTTTTGATTGGAAATGGGGGGCCCTTAAACACAGTCCCACTAGACCCCTTGATGGTGGCCCTCGTTTCCACATTAGGTTATATTCTGCAAAATTAGTAGAACTTAAGACAAAACAAATAAATATTGTATTGCTGTAATCATATAAAGAGGTAAAATATTCATGAGACTACAAGATAAACACCAAAAAATTTACTGAAGTGATGTTTTTTCTACACAAATTCCTTTTTTTAAGAAAAAGTTAATAAATATTTGTCAATAAGGCATATCCACCCCAAAATAATAAAAATGCATCATCCCGGATCAATAAAGGTTGGGTGGTAAAGAACAAGTGTTTTGGCCTAAGCACATGTATAGTCCCGCCTAATGGGCAAAGAAAACGAAAGTTGCGCGACCCCCCAAAAACAACGACAGGGGAAATGGGAAACCATAAGCTGCCACCGTCCCCTGCAACAGGACGAAAAAAAAAGATATACCATCAAAATGTGTGGGTTTATGTTTTTTCTCCATCGACCAACCTATAAGATAATTGGAAACTCACTGAGGTAAAGAGACAATGGGGAGGGATGAAGGTGACAGCAATGGGTGTATTTCACAGCCGAAAAAGAAAAGCTGTTGCCAAAGGGGGTCCGAAGTGCGGGAAGGTTTCCCCCCCCCAATGAGCCCCGCCGCCCGTAGCAATGGCGCAAAACAGGGGAAAAACGTGTGTTTTCATCTGTGGGGTTAGTTAACAAAGTTTCCCCCTGAAAGATTTCCACAACCGCAATCAACAAAGGACACATTCTTAAGAATCAAATGACCGGGAGACAATTGCTTGCCAAAAAATGAAAGGGGGGCCCACATTTTATAAATCACCATTCCTTACAGAAAAAAGCGCGTCTAAACCTAAAGAGACCCTCACCTCCCCTCGAGTTTGCAAGCAAACGAAAAATCCGAGAAACGTCTTTTACCAGGCGCGGGCAAGGGAACAACATGCAATGTCCTTATAATAGTGATGTGTTTTTTTTTGTTTTTTCCCACCCCGTTGCACATCCCAGCCCTCCATGACAAGTTTTTTTACTTACCCGTTTTCCATATTCGAGGATAACCAGCGGCTGTATTTTTGGGTTTTGTCCGCGTGGTGAAATCGAGTAATGATTTTGCGTGCCCAAGGTGGAAAATTTTTTACCACTGAGGGTTTTTTTAAATAGTAGCCGCCCGATATCCCTGCAAGGTTTTCGAGCTGCTGGGGGAGGGGGAAAATCTGCTAGGAGTCCCCCCACTAGAGGAAGTTTGTCAAGGCAGCCGGGGGGGATTTTCTTAAATGGTCTTTCTTCAAATTGGTGCTCAAACACGGGTTATTGCCAATGTTAATGCCTTGAGTTTGCGACAAAAAAAACGTTTTTTTGTTTTTAACTTTTACCCGCGGGTATTTTTTTTTTTCCAGAATGCTAAAAGCTTGTTGATTTTTTATTGGTGGTTATGAGTGTTCCCTAACCAAGGGCCGCTCCCGCTATGGAAAATCAAATTTTTCCGGACCCACACGGGGGAATTGGTGAAAAGTTGTGCGGCCGAATATAAAACGCCCCAAAAATGCAAAATTGCAACACGTGCCCCAATAAAAAACCTAAACAATCCCAACCAAAAATCAGACAATTCCCCGGCGGGAGGGGGCAGAAAAAGGGATTTTCACCGAACTGACGGATGACAAATCAGAACTAACAACGTCCCCCCCGCCAAAGGTTGGGGGGGCGTTGATATCGGAGACCTGGGACACTTTAATTAAAACATTAAGCAACCGGCCCAATAAATTTTTTTTGGAGTCACTGCCCCCGTATGAACAGATTAAAAGTCATGTTACTTTAGAAATTTTTTTTTTTTTTGTATGATGCAAAGAGGAGGCGAACCTTAGTCATGACCCCTGTGTGGGACGACATTTTTGAAATTTTACAGAGCGCAAAATGGGCCAGCATCAAAAAGTGGGGATGCGTGAGCACCACAATTGCGAAATCCGTTTTTGGGCAAATACAAAAGGCCCCATTGGGAAGAAGAGTCCACCCACGTGTCTGGGTACTTTGTCATCATCACAGCAAACCAAGGGTAGAACTGCTAGGATGAAATAAACGTCCTTTTCCGCCTGGCACATGGTCATGTCCTAGGAACTCAAGGCTGTAAAAAATCCCTGTCGCTGGTCAGGGCACGGAGAAGTGGAAAGGAAACTACATCTATCCAGTGACCCAAACCAAATGGAAAAGAGTTCCCAGTGGGGAAGTGTCGTGAAACGTGGGGAAAAAAAGGAGGGGAAGAAACCTAGGTGTGGCAAAAAGCACAAGCAAAGAGTGTTCCTAGGTGGCAGTTTTTTGTGTTGTATTTTTTTTTTTCCACCCGGGCTCAGTTTGACAGTAAGAGGAGAAGGTTGCAGGAGCACTCCGGTGGAGGGAGGTAGAAGATTGAGGCCAATGAAAAAACCGCAGGAAAGCAACGTGGCAGTATACAGTGGTAAGAAATGGAGGCCGGGGGAGGTACCTCCCCCCCCCCCTCAGAAAGGTCCCACTTTGGGCAGATGGCGCCCCCGCAGTAAAAAAATGTTGCCCTTTTTTTTGGCCATAACTATGGGACCATCCGAAATAAGTCCACCAGCCCCCGAATAGCCACGTGACCTTTTGGGTCTCTCCACCACTCTTGACCCCCCGCCTACGGTCAAAATTGGTGACTTTTTTTTTTTTCGGAGCTTCCCTTTAGATTGGAAAAACAAACTGGCAACAACTATATAGAAGAAAATCTTGGGGTGCACCATTTGCCACTTGTGCCCTTAATGATATGTGACATTTGTCGCCAGGGTTAACCTCGCTGTTGCAAGGTCGGGGGGAACTGACAATCGGGTGGGTATTGTCCCTTGCATTGCCCATCACTCACGTACTTTTTTTTAAACCAACGGCCTGCGTTGGAAGGAGACTTGGGGGGGGGGGGTGGTATGTAGGGGCAGTAAGGCAGCTACCCAGGTCGCTGAAAAACCCAAAAGGCAAAAGCCCTTTAATCCTGTGATTCCCAACATTATTGAATCAAGACTGATCCCTTCAAACACGGGGGGGGGGGGCCCTCCCGTAGTTTGGAGGAGTGAATAGGCCCGCGCCGAGCCAGGGAGGGGCGGGGGGAAAAGAGAGATGCAAGAATAACAGGAGCGGTGTATCCGTCAAATAGGCCTTATCCTAGCCAAGCCACAGTTGGGTTTTGGCCGTAGCTTTTATGGTACACGCATTTTTGTAACTTTTTGAAAAAAAAAAAAAAATTTTTAGTAAATTATACTCACCACTACAGGTTTAATCAGGATCCGCCGCTTGGGGACTACGTGGGTTGCCAAGACCAAAACTTTTAGCGTTGTGGGCCATAACTTTTTGCCAGAGTTATATTTAATTGAGCAGTAATAGAGCCTGTTCCCTTCCCACAGGCCGGAGAATAGTTGGTGGACCGGGGGGGAAGGATCAAGACAGCGTTTAAAAAGTGTTTTTAATTCAGTGGGCGAAGGGGGGGACCAAATCGTACATACCGAAAAGCCAACGGAAAAGTAACCTGCTTATTTCTAATTGGGTTTGTAGATAAACTTGAACCCCGTTTGTGTCAAATTGAAACAATCAGGCCCCATAAATGGATCCAGCCAGATTTTAAATTTGTCTCACACATAAATGCCCAGGCAATCGAAATTTTAGATCCGCCAGGAAAATGCGCGCCTCGCCTTGAAGTCAGTTCGCCAGACAAAAAGCGTTGAAGAAATTGAAAAGTCCGGGATGGTTTCTGCTGTCCCAAATTGGAGGGCCCAAACATCTTGCCCTCCCTTTAACCCCATCCTTTTAAGCAGGGACATGGAATTTTTGTTCCGGCACCCTCAACACTATATTCAATCCTCCTCTTGCTGTTGCTATATGGCCTCCTTGCGTGCCGCCAAAGACCCTCGCAACTCTGTTCTCACTTGTTGGCGTCCAACACCGTGCCCCGCTGCTCCTGCCCCCCTGAAAGCCTCTGAATTGCCGAAAAACCTTCCCACACTATAACCAATTTGTGGCCCCACTCCTGTGGCCTCCATGTTTGTTGCCTGCCCAACCAAGAATCCACACACCTTCGTGGACAACTCATGTCTGCTTTAAAAAAGCTTTGCCTGTTTATTGCCCCAACCAGGGGGTATTTTGGAGTTTTTTGTAGTCCCTTATTTTATTTGTCCAGACCCAACTGATAATTTGTCCAGGAGAAACGACTTTGAGTTATAAATAATGGGGATTGTGGGCTCCCTCTGACTCTACAATTTTAAAATTTCGGACATTGAAAACCTTATTCACGCAGTTCACAAATTTCACTTTTGCAACAAGAACGGCTCATCCGTTTTCTGGCGCCAACTAATTGTGGCCTCCTCTTGCCCCCCTGTTGGTTGTTTTTATTTTGGCCCTTCTTGGCGTGCGGTGACACCCGTGATGCGCCACCCTGCCCTCCCAACCCTATAAGATAGTATTTGATATATTGTGTCACGGGGTGTGGGGGGAAAGGGTGTCGGGGCCTTTTTTTCCCAACGGTGAGAGCCCCTCCCCTTATTGACCACCCAGCCAGGGTTTGGGCGTTTGCACCGAATATTGCTGGCCGTTCAACCCTGCCTGCTTTGTGGGCGTGTGGTCCTGCTGCCCCAGGAGGTGGGCCCAAGCCCAACCTGCCGTGGCAAGGGTTGGACCCCATTGACAAACCACGTCCCACTGAGTGTGCTTTCCAATTGGGGTAGTGATGCCCCTGCCAGCATCTGTTGGCTGCCCGAAAAAAAACCTTGTTGGGCCCCCCCTCCCTGTTTTGATTGCCACAAGGAGCGGAATCCACAACTGTAATCCATTGTGTGCCCGCTCTGGGGGTGCTTTTTCCCTCATTTGCCCCCCCCTGCCATCCATGATTTTTTTTGCCCTGGCCGGAGACACGTGTGGACCCAATCCTGTTTGTGCTAGGGAATTTGGCTGCTTTTAGGCCTAGGGGCCCCCCCTTCCACGTTCTACGTTTACTCATTTTTGGCGCCACTTTGTGGTCCTACCCAGTTTTTCCGCCAAACCACAAGGGAATGTCAAAAATTTTGATTCCTATGTTCCCACTCCGGCAAAACCCTACTCCATCTGAACGTGCCAAGCCTGTGCCCCGCGTCTCCACTGGTGAAACCACCCGTTTGGTGGATTTCCATACATGGCTGTTATTTTTTCACCTACCCCCGCCCTCCCTACTGATGAAACCGTTTGGTTGCCCTAACGGGAAAAACTATTGTTATTTGGTTTTTTTCCCCTTGTTAATTTTTGCATACTCCAGAAGGAATTGACAGCTGCCCCAGGGATTGAAAATAGCCAAAAAAGCAAGGAGTGGGAAGTCGTACACAAACAACAACAGGACATGCAAAAGTGTCGAACGCGCAAAGTTAACTGGTCGCATACTCTTCTTTGGCTGTTGGAATCACGGGCCCCCTGTTTTTTTTTGGTTTTTATTTTTGGGGATTAATTAAGCAATCAACGCGTGATTGTGGATGGTAATGGGTGGGTTACGACAATTTGAAAGAGGAACCGGCCAATAATGACCGTGTTAAAAAAGAACAAGGGGCAACATGTGATTAGCAAGTGTGATAAAAAAACGGGTCATGCAAAATAGGTCATTCCGCCGGCCTCCCTTGCAACCAATCTAGTTTTTTTTTTGGGTCGGTATTCTACATTTATCCGACCGGTTTTTTACAAGAAACAGGTTTCTGTATAATGGCGGTATTGAATCCAATCCTATTTGTTATCACGTTGTGAATAAAAGAGTGCACTCTGTGGGATTTGAGTTTTATTGGTATCAAAGTGGGGGGAAATACGTTGAGCCCCTCAAGCACCTTTCTGGTCCCATTGTTTTCGAGGCTGCCTCACAGACCGTGGTAACCTGGTAAAAAAGGGGGGGTAGGGGAAAAGATGTTGTAAGGCTGTTGGTTTTCACGCCCATCCCCCCCCGAACGCCCCTCGTTTCCGCTTATTTGTGGTGGGAAAATCAAATTTTTTGTTTGTCCAAAAAAGTGCAGCCGAATTAGGGTACGAGTCCCAATTTTTTAAAACAAAAAATTTTTGCCCCATCATACTACCTTTTGTATCACGGAGATTTAACCTCGCCACTGATGGGCGTTTCTGGTAAAGGCATCTCCCTCCAAAATCCCAAGACCCTGTGCCAATCAATACAAGAAAAAAATCTTCTCACTTTTCCCGTTGGATTTTTTTGGCCCCCATTTATATGGAAAAAAAATTAACAACGCAGAATATAGAACAAGAAGTTAATTTCAAAACCCAATGTTCCCCTCTCCTGGGATTTTCCAAAAAACCGGGATCTATGACTCAACCCCCCCCTGCAGGGGCGGGCGCGGCGATGGATAAAGAGAACAATGGCTGTTGAGAAGGTGGTCCCCCGTGTGGAAGCTTCCGATTCCTAATCAGGAACCCCCCCCCGAATGAACTTGTTACACCCAATTTTAAATTCCCTGTTAGCTGGAGCGCGCGGATAGGGAAGGTGTTTCCTGGGAAGTTTATAGGAACGCCCGGGTTCAGCACACCCAAAATAAAGCCATGGCCCAGGTTACTGGCACCCCTTCTACAAGATTTTACGTACAGGTAGGTGGCAAATCTTTTCAATTTCCCTCTTGATCTCTCAATTTCCACAATCCTGATTTTCTCTTCCCCGTCTTTTTTTGACAGTTCCCAAACCTCTTCCCACCCACAACAGATAGAACCCCAGGACCAGATAAAGTGGGTCCCGGGAAAAAAGCTAGTCAGGGCAGAAAAAAGGCCCTCCGACCCATCCCTCAACCTA
>WNYA01002418.1:30957-41942 GCA_019512145.1 Engystomops pustulosus
AATAAAACACACAAATAACTTTTCATTGGAAATGTGACTGGTCACAGATTTATTAACATCTTCTGAGCAATGGATTGTAAAATATAATCTTTATTAATACAAAATTATACAATACGATATCTCATTTCAATACAAATACATTTTGAAAAAAAAAAAAACTCTGGCCAAGTACTTGATGTCAGAGCTGCAAATAACTTGTCTATTCGACAACCAACTTTCCCATATGATTCTCAAACTACATAGAAACACCGCTCAGAAATCACATGCAAAACCACAACTCACATATCCACAAGCCGCAAACCTCCAGGCAAGTGGCGAGATCAGAATGGGGCCAAAACCAACAAACCATCTCCTTATGGAGTCTGTTATTTACATTTTTTTCAATTAATACTGGACTTTTTACCAAAATCATCACCACCAACTTACCTCACTTAAATTATCTGTTGCCAAGCACCCGCCCACCTCACAAATTACAACCTCATAGTCCCTTTGCTAAAACCTTCCTGCACAAAGACATCTACTACAACTACTTCTATCCCTCCTCCCCTTGCAATATACAATGTGTCCCTAATACACAGACCAACTAATGGGGAGGGCGGGTCGGACAATTTGCTCCAGCAAAGAAAAGATGACCCCATGCCCTCACATCTTGTATGCTCCTTGTATGCTCTTGTAGGCTCTCTCACATCCACATTTGTCCTCCTTCCCTTCTACCCCCACTGTGTCCATACAAGTAACATCCACATGTGTCCTCCTTCCCTTCTACCCCCCGCTGTATCCATACAAGTAACATCCACATGTGTCCTCCTTCCCTTCTACCCCCACTGTGTCCATACAAGTAACATCCACATGTGTCCTCCTTCCCTTCTACCCCCCGCTGTGTCCATACAAGTAACATCCACATGTATCCTCCTTCCCTTCTACCCCCCGCTGTGTCCATACAAGTAACATCCACATGTGTCCTTCTTCCCTTCTACCCGACCCTAATAATATTCTTTCCCCCTGATATTAATTTCTACCTCGTGGATTTGATGGCTTAGAAGGAGCCTGGGCCCAGTCTGTGCACATTCATTGATGTGTCATTGGTTTGGCCATTTTTTTAGTGATGACCAACAGATTTTTGTTTTCAGCAATACCAAGGTGTCCTCCAAAACAGAACCAATCTCTTCTTTCCTTTGGAAGCTGAGATAGGAGCGTGTAAACATTTTTTCCGCTGGAGTGTTGCGAGATGCTGGCGTTTGACAATTAGTAAATTTTTTCGGGAGAAACCTCTGGGGTATTGCTGATACAAAAAACAATATTCTTATTAGCAGGACAGTAAGTAACAATGGAAGTAAAGAACAATGGCCACTGAGCTTGTTATGATCAGGCATCACAGTGACCCCTTGTTTAACCTCCTCAAAGAAGTGTCTCCATTCCTGTTGTTCAGAGGAGAAAAACTTACTTGAGAAGAAGTCCACAGGCTGTAGATGAGTAAGAGACTCTGGAGCCGGACCTACCTCACACGCATCAACATCCACTACAAACGGACATCCTCAAATCAGGTTGATTCAGGACTGGAACATTTACAAAGCATTTCAGAGATGATGAGGTAACCCACAAAAGTGTGTTTTTTTTAACTCTAATATCTTGAACAATTTAGAAAAAATGTTGATGTAAAAGTACATTCCTGACATGTTCTATATGGGTGTCCCAATCTGGAGAAAATATAAGGATATTGCAACATCCCCCACCGGGCCTTTTCTTGGGGCCTTGAGGCAGCCGGTGCCCAGAATACCGGAGTGGCTGGCGGTTGCAGCCTTGGGCACGCTGATGTCACGGTGCTTGGTATGGGGACCGGAGGGCTGTCCTACAGCCTGGCAGGTCTCCAGCAGGTGGTGTGTGCAAAAAATATGGAGGGAGAGGCTGATGCAATGGTTTCGCCCTGGGGCAACCCCTGAGGTGTCTGTAGGATGAGTTCAGGGATTATCAGAGGCAACATTGTGCAAATTAACTTGCAAGCTGGAAGAGTCATGAGATCTGATCCACAGGTAGCTTACTCACAGCCTGGTAGTAGCTTCAGGCTGGACTGGTAGAGATGTATCTGAGTCCAGATAGGGGACCTTTGCTCTGGGGCTTAAGTCTCCTAACTTGCCCTGGGTGCTAGGCAATGGCCTGAGGCACCTGTGGCTCCTGGTATCAGAACACTGGCTGGTGCAGCACAGGATATCATTGGTTATTAGCATTTCACATTCTTAACTCCTGCCTTACCCAGCAGTGGCTTTCAAGCTGCAATTACTAAGTTTCCCATGTTACAGCTTCTGACATGCAGAGGGACACTTTTGCAACACCTACCTAACCCTTTGCATTTGTAGGGGTGTTGCAATATCATCCAAATAAACCACTGACTCAGGAGATGAATATGTCATTCACAAATTGCTGGAAGACTGCGGGTACATTACATAGCCAACATGTTATCACCTGGTATTCAAATTGCCATCCTGGGTGTCTCGGGTGCTCCTGCAATCCATGTCGCAAGCGCACCCGTGTGCCTCAGGAGTCCGGCCGCAGACTCTCTCAATTTCCCTTGCTCCAGTGATGGGCCCCCTGTTTCCTAGGGCACACACGGGCCAGTTCTGTAAAATTTAAAGGCCCAGCACGCCGATGATTGGCGCTGGCCAGCTACTTCCATAATAAATAGCTGGCCTCTTCCTGTGTGCCCTGCCGAATCGTTGTACCTTATGCCTCTGAGAAAGCTATACCCTGTGTTTATAGTCATTTCCCATTGTGACCTTGATTCCTGTTCCTGACCTTCTGGCCTGTCCACGACCCGGTGTTGCCTGTCCTGAACTTCTGCCTGACTACGACTTCGACTCTGTCTGCCGATTTTGTACCTTGCCTTGGTGACCACCGTGAGCAAAGTCATGCCTGTGGAGCGACCCGTTGTTATCCCACCACAGCAAGTCCAACCCGCTGTGCGGTGCGCTCTGGTGAATACCATTTCGCTCCCGGGTTCCTGGCTATGGATCCTGCCAAGGCTCCATTACCTAAAATGGCTGATCTCTCCACCATCGTGACCCAGCAGTTCAAGCAGATTGATGTGCAGGGCCAGCAACTTGATCAGCTCACCACCATCATGCAGCAACTGTTGGCTACCAAGCAGCAGTATCCAGTTCCTGTGGCACCTTCCGTTACTGCGGCTGCACTGTCCACATATGACTCTCCTTCGCTTCTGCTGGGCCTTTTCATGCCTGCTTTTTTTCTGACTGGTCACTTAGACCTCTCACCCTCTTTCTCTAATCCCCAAACTCTCCTTCATCTCCCGCCCCTTCCCCCTCAATATCTAGTATTCTCTCTCCTCTCTCCTTTATATCATTTAATGTCTGAGACCTCAGAACCCATAGAAAAGTGCTTGATGCTTTTGAAAGATCTGTGGTGACTCCGAGCCTAAGCCGCTTTCCTGCAAGAAACGCATTTCCGACATTACAAGATCCTCAAACTGGCTGACCGGTGGCTTCCATACTGCTACCACACATGCTGGAGTAATACCAGGTTACGAGGAGTAAGTGTTTTGATATCCCCAACAGTACCTTGGCCCCTGAGTGACTCTTAGGCAGACCAAGAGGAGAGGGGTGCTGCTACTCCAAGGTCACCTTTTCTAACCTACAGATGTAACACTGCATAACATAGCTGGTTTAAACCGCTAGTCACATATGAAAACTCATTTTGTAGTGTAAGTGAATGGAGGAAACCGCCTATTTTCTATAACTAAATTAGACCGGAGGTAGTAAACTGACACCCAACTCACCTATAAGGCACCCCCGTACCTGTATATTAACGTACAAAATTATAAACTCGAACCAAACTACCCCAAGAAGAAATGACAATGAGACTTCCTGTTGGGTGGAAAAAGGTCACAGCTATTTATTATCTTGGGTTTAACAATCCTCAAAAATTAACCGGCACTGTTAGATCTTCTTTTCTCTGTGCCAACACTGCAACTTCCAGGAAAATCTCTCCACAAATCTCCTTTTCTTCCGCCACATAGGATGTAAGGGACACTACAAAGGGACGCAGTATAGTATCCAAGTACATGCTGGCATTCTGTGTCAGATAAATGTCAGACAATGACAATGGGTCTCCCCTTTAGAGGGGATATCCCCTTATGGACCATGGGAAGGGAGTAGAATGTGGCCGTGCTGGACTTAAGAGGATACGTGAACCTGTACTCATTTTCTGAGATCAATTTAGTCTCAAATGCTTGATCCAACAAGATCTTTCTTAAACTTATCCGTGGGATTAGATGTTAGTTTCCTGTAGCACTGTTGGTCATTGAGAATTCTGAGACACATGTCCACATATTGGTCCCTATCCAGCACAACCACATTCCCCCCTTTGTCTGAGGGCCTGATTACAATTGTGAAATCACTTTTTAGATTTAATAATGCCTCATGCTGGGGCGTGGCCTGAAAAAGCTCCAAGACGGACGTGTATCACTAGAGCTCCGTCTCAAAGCCTCCTAAAAGCGGCAAAATATCGACTGCCAGACCTCAACGCCTTCAGGAAATACCCCCAATAGCCCAGGGATGTCTACCAGGAGGAAATTGACCCAAGTCGGGCCAAAGAAACTAAAAGAATTCCTCCCGAACAAGGAACCCAGAAATGGCGGCGCCGCTTCCAGCAGCTCACGCGGCTCATCCCCGAACAGCAGCCAAGGGATCCCTTCGCCATCAGCTACAAAAGACTTCCTACTAAAACATGGTACTTACACTTCCCAGATGCCTTCCAGATCTTATTCGGAGGAACTGGAATCAAGGATAGAAAGCGCTACCGCGGATATCCCCCAGCTCCAAGATGGCGCCGAACACATGTGAGAACAATCCACACTCAGCTTCTTCCTCAGCCAGCCCTGCTAAACAGAGGCCCCGCTTAGCCTCCACACTTACCAGCATTGCTGAGTTACCTTCATTCCAGCTATCGGAGGACCCTTTGTCAGCAATCCCATCCTCCAAACAGACAGCATCAGAAGATTTTATAAAAGAAATGATCGTAGCGCTGAGGGGCTCCCTGCATACTGATCTGGCATATCTGGCCCAAAAATTGGGCGACAATGTAGAAGAGTTGGGAGAAAGAGTAATCCAATTAGAAAATAAAATGGGTGAACTGACTGGATCCCACAATGATCTAATAGACGCGCATTACTCATTGGCTGACGATGTATCAGCTATCAATGAAAAAATAGCAGATATTGAAGATAGAACATAAAATTCAGGGGCATCCCAGAATCCATAGCACCAGCTGACTTAAGAGACTATCTTATATCATTAATTAAAACTATGCTTCCAGACATCCCAGATTCGGAAATCATAATAGACAGAGCCCACAGGCTTCCAAGATCTAAATCTCTCCCTGAAGATGTTCCCAGGGACACTATTTCTAGGATCCATTTTTTTTCCACGTTAAAGAGGCTCTGATGTTCACAGCCCGTAAAAAGAAAGTCCTACCAGCTCCTTACCAAAATATCCAGTTATATGCAGACCTGTCCCAAACTACTCTACAAGCTAGAAGAGACTTTGCTCCTTTAACTGCAGTATTGAGAAACGCTGGTATCGCATATAGATGGCGCTTCCCCACAAAGCTCCTCATTCATAAAGATGGGAAAACATTCACTATGAGAAAGCCAGAAGAAGGAATCAGCTTGGTGAAATCGCTGGGTTTACAATACAAGGCAGACCAACACTCAAGCTCGTCCAAACCCTCCACCCTACAAGACCCGGACTAACAACCTGAGGTCAAGGTATTTACATAGGAGGCCAAAGATTGTCACCTTCAGGAGAACTTTGCCCCCACAGGTCACTCAGATCTGCTAGAATTTCTTTGAATTATTATTTTGGTTACTTGTTATTCAAGGTTAATTGTATATTACAACTTTGACTGTTGTACGTATAACACGTTTATCCTCAATCTGTAAACCCCAACCCCTTTCCCTATAGAGACTTACACTACCTTTACAAGTCACTTACCTTTACCATTCCCTCACCAGGGTCACTACACTAACCTTTCAGTGATAATGCAAACAAAATTTTTAGCTCTCAATACGAAGGGTCTCAACTCCCCTTTCAAGAGATCCTCAGTATGGAGAGAAGCATTATCCTCCCACTCAGAAGTCTTATGTCTCCAAGAGACTCATTTTATGCAGAACAAACTTCCGTTCTTCTCTCATAGGAAATTTCCCCACATCTACAAACGCAAACGCGACAAAAAAACATGCAGGAGTATGCATAGCTATTAAAGACACAGTAAACTTCAAAGAAAATGAAGTTTACACAGATCCTAAAGGGAGATATATCATATTCATTTGTGAAATCCAGAATGTTTTACTGACGTTGGTAAACGTGTATGTACCTAACATATCTCAACTCAGATTCTTGAAAAAAATCTTAAGAAAAATCAGAAAACTACAAAAAGGTAGATTAATCGTCTGTGGTGACTTTAATATTCTTCCAGATAATAAAATGGACTCCACTATAGGAGAGAAAAGAACCTCTCCGTCTATAGGGCAATGGCTACATGAAGTACACCTGTACGACACGTTTAGATGCATTAATGCATCATCAAGAGAATATACTCACTACTCCCCCAGACATAAATCTTTCTCCAGGATTGATCTCTTTTTAGTAAACAGAGCGACACTACATATCATAAAGTCTGCCACTATAGGCACGGCCCCCAGATCATATATATCCCGCCCATGGAGAAACAATACTTTCTTACTGAATTTACCATCCCATAGGAAAATTATTGAAGCCGCATTAATAGAAGGTTTCACATTAAACAATACAGCTGATATAGATCCCTTAAGACTATGGTCAGCCCACAAAATTTTTATCAGAGGCCGTTTAAGACAGTTGGAGATCCGATACAACAAACAAAAATCCGCAAAACTAAAAGACACTCTAACAGCTATCACCACAACAGAACGTCTCTTACAAGGGAACCCTTCGGAGTCCATGAGAAATTATTCTCTTTAAGACACACCCTGCACACAATACTGATGGAGGAACATGACAAACAAATTACAGCATGGAAAATGTCTCATTATATTTCCAATAATAAACCCTCCAGACTTATGGCTAGGAAAGCCAAAAAAGCTCACCGTAACACACAGATACCTTACATTCTATCCCCAAACAATCCAAATATTCAAATTACAAACCCACACGACATAGCTAACTGTTTTAGTAATCTCTATGCCAAACTATATCATCTAAAAGAAGACCCCCATACTCCCCAACCAACAGAAGATGCCATTAACCAATTCTTAACTAAAGTTCATCTTCCGTCTCTAACAGACAAACAACTCAACTCATTAAATTCCCCTATTACGGAAGAAGAACTCATTAAAATTATTCGCATGTCCAAGAAGCAAAAATCCCCAGGACCAGATGGTTTCTCAAAACTCTAATTCCATACATGGTTCCAGCTTTCTATCTAGCGATGATTTACCAGCTAACATGCTACAAGCCACTATAGTAGCAACCAGGAAAAGATGCTTCATCCACAGCAAATATTCGCCCTATATCTTTACTAAACTGTGATACAAAAATTTACGCAAAACTTTTAGCAATGAGACTCTTAGAAGTTTTACCCACACTGGTCCACAACGACCAAGAGGGTTTCACCAAAGGAAGGCAAGCACCAGATGGTACCCGCAGAACAGTAAACTTCATCTCTGTGGTTGAATCCTCTCGGATGTCTTCTCTGCTCCTAACTTTGGATGCGGAGAAGACATTCAATAGGATCGATTGGGGATTTGCTTTTAAAGTCTTAGATAAGTTTGGTTTCAATCTCCGAAGCTATAAAAGCTTTGTATTCCTCTCCCTCTGCCTCCGTTTTAATCAATGGTACTATGTCCAAGCCTTTCAATATAACAAACGGTACCCGTCAAGGGTGCCCTTTATCACCGTTGGTTTTCACACTTATTATGGAACCGCTTGCAGAACTAATTAGAACTAATTCCCAAATTTCTGGTATCCCAGCTGGACTCCGTCAGCATAAAATAGGTCTTTTTGCTGATGATATTATTTTAACAATTACCAACCCACTAAATTCTTTGAGAGGCATGAAGTCACTAAACAAATTCAGTAAAGTATCTTACTACAAAATCAATACTCACAAATCGATCATACTAGGTTATAACATCTCCCCAACTCTCCAACAACAAATCTGTCTTGAATTTCCATTTAAGTGGGAAAAAGAATCAATGGGGCAGATTTACTTACCCAATCCATTTGCGATCCAGCGGCGCGTTCTCTGCGGTGGATTCAGGTCCGTCCGGGATTCACTAAGGCAGTTCCTCCGACGTCCACCAGGTGGCGCTGTTGCGCTGAAGAGCATCGGAACGCACTCAAGTACACCGGCCTATTCCAAGTGAAGGTAAGTGCAAGCTCCGCGACACATTTTTTTTTAAAAATGTGGCGGTTTTTCCGAATCCGTAGGGTTTCCGTTTGGCCACGCGTGCATGCCGGCGCCGATGCGCCACAATCCTATCGCGTGCGCCAAAATCCCGGGGCAATTCAGGGGAAATCGGCGCAAATCGGAAATATTCGGGTAACACGTCGGGAAAACGCGAATCGGGCCCTTAATAAATGACCCCCACTATCTTACTTAGGGATAAAAGTAACTAACCCTTTAAAAAAAATGGCTGAAACTAACTTAGCAACACTAGGTACTTCTTTACAGCAGGAGATAGACAACTTAAGCCACTTATCACTGTCGTGGATGGGTTATGGATGAGAACAATCGCAGTCCCAATACCGAAGTTTATTATAAATAAATTACAAAGGCAAATGCTCAAATTCATCTGGGGAAATAAAAAACCAAGACTAGCTGCCACTATTTTATCCTCACATAAAAAAATAGGAGGTATGGGTGTCCCAAATCTACACCACTATCATACAACCTTTCTGATCCAACATATAAAAAATTGGTGATCATACTCCGCCAACTCCAGCTGGCCAGAAATAGAAAAAGACCTAAACAAAAACCGATCCCTTATTCAGCTTATCTTAGCACATACCATCCATCCAAACCTTTCACTCCCTAGATCCCCAACTTTAAAGGCAACAATAGTAGCGTAAAAAAACATTCTCCAAGCATGTAGAAACCAAAACAGCAAACTACTACAAGATATTCCTCTTCAGACTTTGGAAGCTATCAACCCAAAATTCAACTCAAAACCATTCATAGAGAAGGGTTTAACCAAAATTCAGGAAATCCTCCAGAACAATCGAGTAGTATCTGATAAAGCTATTGAAGAAACATACCAACTTCCAGATCATTTAAACAGACAGATAATAATCCTAAGAGAATCGATTATAAGATATAAAATTTGGAATACCTCTTTACCAATTTCCCTTCACAATTTCCTATTTAACCCAAAGCTATGTGTTCTAAAAAACTCTAGAGATGTATATGATGTATTGATAAAAGGAGGAGGCCCTTCCAAGATGGGAGAAAGATCTAGGACAAGAATTGTCTATATTACAATGGAAAGAGGCTAATTTTTGGTCCTCAAAAGTATCAAAATGTGCTAACTGAAAGGAAGTCCACCATAAAATTATTTCCAGAAGGTATTACACCCCGGCATACTTAGCACGCATATACCCAGGAAGTCTAGACAGATGCTGGAGGAACTGTGGACACAAGGGCACAATTATCCATATCTTTTGGGAATGCCCGCTAATTAAGGCTTATTGGAGAGAAAAAGAAAAAATCATAACTGCTTGTAGCAAAATCTCCTTTTCTCTAAATCCAGCATTGGCAATTCTTGGTCTGGCCATTAATAACTTTCCAGTGAGCTCAAGAAAACTCACAGGACACATTTTACAAACAGCTAAACTTTTGATCGCTAGATCTTGGAAGTCCTCCTCCCCACCGTTATTACCAGAATTTTTTGCTTCCATTAACCTTCACTGTTTATTGGAAAAAACCTATGCTCTAAGGCAAGGTACCCCAAACAGCTTCCACATCATGTGGGATCCCTGGATTGCACTGGCTAATAACAGAGATCCATCGTATCCAGTAATCCCAAATGACTGAGGTAAAATACCCTGGTGAGAAACACTCCTTCCCTCTCCCCTCCCCATCCCCTTTGGTATTGTCTTGTTTCTAGAGATTATAATAAATAATTTTCATGATTACAACCGCAAAATAGCTAAATATGTTAAAATCCTAAGTCTATATGTTGAACCAATATGTATATGCTTATGTTTAACTTGTTGGACTTAATAAAAAATATTTGAAATGAAAAAATAATGCCTCATGCTCATCCCTTGAGAGGTCGTGTTTGGGGGGAGATGATATAGCCAGTCGCTTCAACTGACTTGTAACTACCTCCAGAATACATCAATGGGGCAGCAGTCCCCAAGAGGGGCCAATTTTAATGTCTTTGGCTTATGATCGGTGAATGGACCGTCACCTGAGGACCTTTCACTTTCTTCTAGTCGGGTCGTGAGATTATGAAAGTCTGGCATGTCAGTCTCATCCAGACCCAATACCTCACATTTCCTTCTGTCGTGTAATTTGAAGAATTTTTTCCACTTCAGACGACGACAGAAAAGGTTCAAATCCTTGACCCACTCAAAGGGGTCAAAGCGGGGAACTGGGACGAATGATAATCTTTTTTTATATATAAATCTTTATTACAATGTTTACATATTTTAAACACATATTTTAAAAGACCATACAATATACTCTAAAAATGCCTGAAATTGTATACATTAATTGCATCAGTCTTTTTAAATCCTTCATCTTCCCTTTTCCTACAAACCAAAGTCCCAACACACTTTTGCCAAGTTCCCATCCCCCCCCCCTCCCCTAAATGGATCCGCTGGCAGCAGGAGTGAGAAAGAAGAGGAAAAAAAAAATTATTAAAGTTAAGATTTAGAGATGAGCGAGCACTAAAATGCTCGGGTACTCGTTATTCGAGACGAACTTTTCCCGAT
>WNYA01002419.1:0-41920 GCA_019512145.1 Engystomops pustulosus
CCCGGATATGGGTGGCCTGGAGTACATGGGGCTCAGGATATGGGTGGATTAGAGTCCAAACTATTAGGGGATTGAATGGTGCAGAACCTGCAGCCTGTAATACGGGGGCATCTTCTACACCTACAGGAAGCCCATATAATCATTGCTGTAGGAGCAGTGAGACTATGGAGCTCCCTACCACAAGATTGCAAAGACACATGGTACAGGGTCTCGGGGTCCGGGGTGTCAGCAATGTAACAATAGCACATGTTGGATGCATCCACAGAATCGAGATGTTCTAATACTTTGATGGTCCTTAATGAAGAACAGCACCAACATTCTCCAATGTGAAGATCATATATCGGTTACATGGGGCTTGGAGGGTTTTAGTGAAGCTGTCTCAAAGTGATCTCTCCCAATCTGAAGGGGTCGATAAGGAGGGCCATGGTGTGGTCAGGTGAATTTTCCACCCTCTCAGTGGAGAAAGTAGCAACAGTAACCAAGAAGCAAGATGATCTGGAATAGTGATGGTCCATAATGAAGAACATCACCAATGCTCTCCAATGTGAGGACCATATCTCAGCCTACATTCAATGTGACACGGTGGAAGGTTAGTATTTGGGTTTTGTTTGGGACCCCCTTGACAGTTGACCTTTTGGCCAGGTGGCAGATCCTCAGACATTGGATCTTCTGCAGTTCCCATCCGCTGAAGATTCGTGAAGTTCTCTAATCTCAGGAGATCCTCAGATTACAGGGTCAGCTGTTTGGAGACTTACTTTCTTGTATATGGAAGTAGTAATGTCATGTCAGAGGCCACCACATATGGGCTGAACAATGGCGCTAAGCTGTGCAGGAATCCGCAACATCCTCTCTAATCCCTGCCAAAGCACTCCACGCTCTATTAAAGGTAATCTCTCCATAAAGACACAGGCAGGTTAGACAAGGTCCAAACCCTCTAAAGTCTCCATAGTCAGGACACAGGCTTATCTTGTACTGATCCTTATTTCTACTCTAGTCACATCTAAAGCTGCATGTACAGTGGAAGGGGATGTCCAGAAGAAGGAGTGAAGGCTCTGACTCCCAGACACTTCTAGTTGTGGTTTGGTCTGGGTCATGTTTATTAGTGGATTGGGTTTGGCAATGGGCAGAATCGTGAACGCTGATCGTGTGCGGAGACGGACGAGCTGTAATGATTATTTATCCAGTGATGATACGATCATCTGGTGACATGCACTCATTAATACTTACCTTGATGAACATTATAACTGCTTGTGCTTATGAGTCACTCATGGTGCAGTGAAGTTCTCGAATGTTGTTGGAATTCTGAAGGACAGGTCCATCATTACTGGATGTGGGGAGGGGGGACGGTTTTTGCATCAAAACATGGATGATGGTCAACGTGGTGCACACTATGGCTCTAGTCACTGCACCAGAGATGTCATCATTACTTATATAGCGTCCACCATCCTGATGATGGGTCATCTGTCATGGGTTGTCCATAGCCATCAGTAGAAGCCTTTCCCTGATTTCCAGAGGCTTCACCTCTATCTATGAGGGATTCTGATGGGAAGCCAAGGCAGGACATAGCCATCCCCTAGAAGAGAAGGAAGGTCCTGCAGCCTGGCACAAGGCAAGTCCTAGGATGTCCACCATGGGATGGAGACCTGGAAAAGCTATTGTCCTCCCAGAAGTAGGACTAGTAATGGCATCTGTATGGATTCTGTATCTAATCTTTTCTCTCACAAATTAACATGATCCAATATTTTGTAAGCAATTAATAAAAGGGGTTCACAAACTTTTATTTCACGAGAGTCATACATTGAAATGGGCAATTATGGTTTATGGCAGCAATTATGACATGACGGCTCGTTAATGTCACCGCCTGATGAATTTATATGACTTTCCAGTTCTGCAGCAATCTCTGCTCGTGATGGTGGACCGGCGGCCACCCTGTCCATGACACCCTGTCCATGACACGCTCGCTGCACACGTCACCCCTTCCCCCCAAACTATTAGTTTTATAAAATTGCTGGAACACTTCAGAGGATGAGGAAAAATTAAGCAAATCAGAATCCACCAGGTTAATCGTATACAATATTATACAATGTGCAGGATCTGTGTGAGCATGTGCAATGACCCCTTCCAGACCCATGACTTTCCCAGCCGGCAGAAGGACACCTTAAAGGATGGTTCATGGGCCATGAGGGAGGACATCCATACTCGGCGGTCCTGTCTTCACCATCGTCTGGACTATGGACTCGCACCTGGTATGGGGCCCAAGGCCTGTAGGATGCTGCCTTGAAGGATGTTTCATGTGCCACAAGAGGACAACGTGACCTTCTCCTTCAACTAGACGTTGGATCCAAGTCTAGTATGAGATCCAGAACCTGCTTGGTCTGTGGGGAGACCTTTTAAAAGATGGTTGACTAGCTGTGAGAGGACATTCTGACCCCGGTGGTCTTGTCTTCTCCATTCTCTGACCCTAAATCCACACCTAGTATGAGGACCAGAATATTTTTGGACTGCAGAAAGACACCTTAAAGGATGGTTCATTAGACATCATAAAGGGCATCCTTACCATCCTCTGAACTATGTACCCACACCTTGTATGGGGCCCAGGACCTTAGGGATAAAGCCTTGGAAGATGGTTCATGAGAAGTACCTGGTATGAGGCCCATGACTTTCTTAGCCTGCTGGAAGACACCTTGAAGTGTGGTGCCAAGAGGGAGGCCATCCTGACCTTGGTTGCCCTGTTTTTTCATGTTCTGGAATACGTAGACCCACACCTGGTATGAAATCAAGAGCCCACGGGAAGATGCTCAGAAAGAAGTTTTGTGTGCCACGAGAGGTTCTCCTTACCCTGGTGGTCCTGTCTTCTCCGTCTTATGAACCTTTAAAGTCAGGGTATTGACCCTGGAGTCACTTGGTCTTCTGGAAAACTCTGGGGCAGATTTACTTACCCGGTCCATTCGGGATCCAGCGGCACCTTCTCTGTGGTAGATTCGGGTCTTCCGGCGAATCACTAAGGCAGTTCCTCCGCCGTCCACCAGGTGTCGCGGCTGTGATGAAGTCCGCCGAGGTCCACCGGAGTGCACGATCCATTGCCGGGTGCAAGTAAGCGCGAGTCCAGCGACACTTATTTTTTTTAAATGCGGCGATTTCTCTGAATCCGTCGGGCTTTTGTACGGCCACGCCCCCTATTTCCATCGCGTGCACGCCGGTGCGCCACAATCGGATCGCGTGCGCCAAAATCCTGGGGCAATACAGGGAAAATCGGCGCAAAACGGTAAAATTCGGTTAACCTGTCACACAAACGTGAATCTGGGCCCTTAGTAAATGACCCCCTATATGTCTTTATGTTACTCCTACTATGACTTCTCCTCTGAGGACAATCCACCCTGAGGGTGTAATGTTATAGATAATCCTCTATCTACATGTGACCTACTATCCTGACAGTCCTGTGTATGATGGATGCTTCTTACACACCCTATAAAGATAATTATCCTCTGCGGCTGCGACTGATGAAAAATATATCAAACCCATGATAACAATTAACCTCAGATGAATGATGACAGATTGGGGGCACCAATTATTACGTATAAAGCCTCAACCTGGATTATACTGAACTAATATTGGATATTATCCACAGACTAGCTATATAAGAAATGAGTAGTCACAGAGGGGTCAGAGTACCTAATCTGACCCCTGACCCCTGCTGGCTATGATAGAAAGGTGTCAGGACACACAGGACATGGCAGCTCGCTGTGTATGGGGGGTGTAGTCACAGAGGGGTCAGAGCGCCCATGCTGACCCCTGACCACTGCTGGCTATGATAGAAAGGTGTCAGGACACACAGGACATGGCAGCTCGCTGTGTATGGGGGGTGTAGTCACAGAGGGGTCAGAGCGCCCATGCTGACCCCTGACCCACGGCTGGATGAAGAAATTGTCAGGACACACAGACATGGCAGCTCGCTGTGTATGGGGGTGTATCCAGAGGGGTCAGAGCTTCCCATGCTGACCCGCCCCTGACCACTGCTGGCTATGATAGAAAGTGTCAGGACACAGTACATGTCAGCTCGCTGTTGTATGGGGGTGTAGTCCAGAGCGGTCAGAGCGCCTCATGCTGACCCTGACCACTGCTGGCTATGATAGAAAGGTGTCAGGACACCAGGACATGCAGCTCGCTGTGTATGGGGGTGAGTCACAGAGCGGTCAGAGCGCTCATGCTGACCCCTTACCACTGCTGGCTATTATAGAAGGTGTCAGGGACACAGACAATGGCAGTCGCTGGTGTATGGGGGTGTAGTCACGAGGGGTCAGCGCTCATGCTGACCCGCCACTGCTGGCTATGATAGAAAGGTGTCAGGACACCCAGGACATGGCAGCCTCCTGTGTATGGGGGGTGTATCACAGAGGGGTCAGAGCGCCCATTGCTGACCCTGACCACTGCTGGCTATGATATAAAAGTGTCAGGACACACAGGACATGGCAGCTCGCTGTGTATGGTGGGGTGTAGTCACAGAAGGTCAGAGCACCCATGCTGACCCCGACCACTGCTGGCTATGATAGAAAGGTGTCAGGACCACACAGGACATGGCAGCTCGCTGTGTATGGGAGGTTGTAGTCACAATGAGGTCGCGAGCACCCATTCTGACCCCTGCCACTGCTGGCTATGATAGAGAGTTCAGGACACACAGGACATGGCAGCTCCCTGTGTATGGGGGGTGATAGTCACGAGAGGTCAGAGCAACCCATGCTGCACCCTGACCACTGCTGGCTATGATAGATAGGTGTGTCAGGACCACAGGACATGGCAGCTCGCTGTGTATGGGGGGTGTAGTCACAGAGGGGCAGAGCGCCCATGCTGACCCCTGACCACTGCTGGCTATGATAGAAAGGTGTTCAGGACACACAGGACATGGCAGCTCCCTGTGTAGGGGGGTGTAGTCACAGAGAGCGGTCAGAGCGCTCATGCTGACCCCTGACCCTGCTGGCTATGATAGAAAGGTGTCCAGACAACAGGACATGGCAGATCGCTGTGTATGGGGGGTGTAGTCACAGAGCGGTCAGACGCTCATGCTGACCCCTGACCACTGCTGGCTATGATAGAAAGGTGTCAGGACACAGACAGGCAATCGCTGTGTATGGGGGTGTATCACAGAGCGGTCAGAGCTCTCATGCTGACCCCTACCACTGCTGGCTATGATAGAAAGTGTCAGGACACACAGACATGGCAGCTCCCTGTGTATGGGGGGTGTAGTCACAGAGGGTCAGAGCGCCCATGCCTGACCCCTGACCACTGCTGGCTATGATAGAAAGGTGTCAGGACCACACAGACTGGCAGCTCGCTGTATGTGGGGGTGTAGTCACAGACAGGTCAGAGCACCCATGCTGACCCCTGACCACTGCTGGCTATGATAGAAGGTGTCAGGACCCCAGGACATGGCAGCTCGCTGGTGTATGGGAGGTGTAGTCACAGAGGGGTCAAGCACCCATGCGACCCCTGACCACTGCTGGCTATGATAGAAGGTGTATAGCACACAGGACATGGCAGCTCCTGTGTATGGGGGTGTAGTCACAGAGAGGTCAGAAGCACCCATGCTGACCCCTGACACACTGCTGCTCTGATAGATAGGTGTCAGGACCACAGGACATGGCAGCTCGCTGTGTATGGGGGTGTAGTCACAAGGGGTCAGAGGCGCCCATGCTGACCCCTGACCACTGCTGGCTATGATAGAAAGGTGTCAGGAACACAGGACGGGCACTCCTGTTGTATGGGGGGTGTAGTCACAGAGGCGTCAGAGCGCTCATGCTGACCCCTGACCACTGCTGGCTATGATAGAAGGTGTCAGGACACGGACATGGCAGTCGCCTGTGTATGGGGGGTGTAGTCCAGAGGGTCAGAGCGCCCATCGCCCCCTGACCACTGCTGGCTATGATAGAAAGGTGTCAGGACACACAGGCCATGGCAGCTCCTGTGTATGGGGTTGTAGTCACAAGAGGGTCAGTGCGCCCATGCTGACCCCTGACCACTGCTGGCTATGATAGAAAGTGTCAGGACACACAGGACATGGCTCGACTGTTTATGGGGGGTGTAGTCACAGAAGGTCAGAGCACCGCATGCTGACCCTGACCACTGCTGGCTATGATCGAAAGGTGTCAGACACACAGGACATGGCAGCTCCCTGTGTTGGGGGTGTAGTCACAGAGGGGTCAGATCACCTGCTGACCCTGACCACTGCTGGCTATGATAGAAGGTGTCAGGACACAAGGACATGGCAGCTCCTGTGTGGGGTGTGTAGTCACAGAGGGTCAAGCACCCATGCTGACCCCTGACCACTGCTGGCATGATAGAAAGGTGTCAGGACACAGGACATGGCAGTCGCTTGTGTATGGGGGGTGTAGTCACGAGGTCAGAGCGCCATGCTGACCCATGACCACTGCTGGCTATGATAGAAAGGTGTCAGACACACAGGACATGGCAGCTCCCTGTGTCATGGGGGTGTAGTCACGAGGGGTAAGCCCCATGCTGACCCCTGACCACTGCTGGCTATGATAGAAAGTTGTCAGGACCACCAGGACATGGCACCTCGCTGTGTATGGGGGTGTAGTCACAGAGGGTCAGAGACACCCCATGCTGACCCCTGACCACTGCTGCTGATGATCAAAGGTGTCAGGACACACAGGACATGGCAGCTGCTGTGTATGGGGGTGTAGTCACAGCAGGGGTCGAGACACCCATGCTGACCGCCTGACACTGCTGGCTATGATAGAAAGGTGTCAGGACACACAGGACACTGGCAGCTCTCCTGTGTATGGGGGGTGAAGTCACAGAGGGTCAGAGCCCCATGCTGACCACTGACCACTGCTGGCTATGAGAAAGGTGTCAGGACACACAGGACATGGCAGCCGCTCGCTGTGTATGGGGGGTTTAGTCACAGAGGGGTCAGGCGCCATGCTGACCCCTGACCACTGCTGGCTATGATAGAAAGTGTCCAGGACAACGGGACATGGCCAGACTCGCTGTGTATGGGGGGTGTAGTCACAGAGGCGGTCAGAGCGCTCATGCTGACCCCTGGACCCTGCTGGCTATGATAGAAAGGTGTCAGGACACAGGGAATGGCAGATTCGCTGTTATGGGGGTGTAGTCACAGAGCGGTCAAGCGCCATGCGTGACCCCTGACCACTGCTGGCTATGATAGAAAGGTGTCAGGACACACAGGACATGGCAGTCGCTGTGTATGGGGGGTGTAGTCACAGAGGGTCAGGAGCGCCATGCTGACCCCTGACCACTGCTGGTATGATAGAAAAGGTGTCAGGACACACAGGACATGGCAGCTCCCTGTGTATGGGGGGTGTAGTCACAGAGGGGTCAGAGCCCCATGCTCTGACCCCTGACCACTGCTGGCTATGATAGAAAGTGTCAGGACACCAGACATGCACGCTCGCGTGTATGGGGGTGTAGTCACGAAGGGTAGAGCCACCCATGCTGACCCCTGACCACTGCTGTCTATGATAGAAAGGTGTCAGGACACACAGGACATGGCAGCTCGCTGTGTATGGGGGGTAGTCACACAGAGGGTCAGAGCACCCATGCTGACCCCTGACCACTGCTGGCTATGATAGAAGGTGTCAGGACACACAGGACATGGCAGCTCCTGTGTATGTGGGGGTGTAGTCACAGAGGGTCAGAGCCCCATGCTGACCCCTGACCACTGCTGGCTATGTAGAAGGTGTCAGGACACACGGACATGGCAGCTCGCTTGTTTGGGGGTGTAGTCCACAGAGGGTCAGAGCCCCATGCTGACCCCTGACCACTGCTGGCTATGATAGAAATTGTCAGGACACACAGGACCATGGCCAGCTCGCTGTTGTATGGGGGGTTGTAGTCACAGAGCGGTCAGGCGCTCATGCTTGACCCCTGACCACTGCTGGCTATGATAGAAGGTGTCAGGACACAGACATGGCCGGAATCGCGTGTATGGGGGTGTATCACAGAGGGTCAGAGCGCCATGCTGACCCTGACCACTGCTGGCTATGATAGAAAGGTGTCAGGACACACAGGACATGGCAGCTCCCTGTGTGGGGGGTGTAGTCACAGAGGTTCAGAGCCCCATGCTGACCCCTACCCTGCTGGCTATGATAGAAGGTGTCAGACACACAGGACATGGCAGCTCGCGTGTATGGGGTGTAAGTCACGAAGGGTCAGAGCACCCATGCTGACCCCTGACCACTGCGGGCTATGATAGAAAGGTGTCAGGACACACAGGACATGGCAGCTCCGTGTGTATGGGGGTGTAGTCCCAGAGGGTCAGAGCCCCATGCTGACCCCTGACCACTGCTGGCTATGATATAAAGGTTTGCAGGACACACAGGACATGTCAAGCTCTCTGTGTAGGGGGGTGTCATCAGAGAGAGTCCAGAGCACCATGCTGACCCCTGACCACTGCTGGCTATGATAGAAGTTGTCAGGACACACAGGACATGGCAGCTCGCTGTGATGGGGGTGTATTCACAGAGAGGTCAGAGCCCATGCTGACCCTGACACACTGCTGGCTATGATAAAAGGTGTCAGGACACACAGGACATGCAGCTCGCTGTGTATGGGGGGTGTAGTCACAGAGGGGTCAGACCCCATGGCGACCCTGACCACTGTCTGGCTATGGATAGGGTCGGAAACACAGGAATGGCAGCTCGCTGTGTATGGGGTGTTAGTCACAGAGGAGGTACAGAGCCCCGCTGACCCCGACCACTGCTGGCTATGATAGAAAGGTGGTCAACACAGGACATGGCACTCGCTGTGTATGGGGGGTGTAGTCACAAGAGGTCGAGCACCCTGCACCCCTGCCCACTGCTGGCTATGATAGAAAGTGATCAGGACACACAGGACATGGCAGCTCGCTGTATGGGGGGTGTAGTCACAGAGGGTCAGAGCGCCCAGTGCTGACCCCTGACCACTGCTGGCTATGATAGAAAGGTGTCAGGACACACAGACATGGCAGCTCGCTGGGTATGGGGGGTGTATTCAAAGAGGGCAGAGCCCCATGCTGACCCCTGACCTGCTGGCTATGATAGAAAGGTTGTCAGGAACACCAGGACATGGCAGCTCCTGTGTATGGGGGTGTAGTCAACAGAGGGGTCAGAGCGACCCATGCTGACCCCTGACACACTGCTGGCCTAGGATATAAAGGTGTCAGGACACACAGGACATGGCAGCTCTCCTGTGTATGGGGGGTGTAGTCCACAGAGGGGTCAGAGCGCCCATGCTGACCCCCTGACCATGCTGGCGCTATGAATTAAAGGTTCAGGACACAAACAGGAACATGGCGCTCGCTGTGTATGGGGGTGTAGTCACAAAGAGGGTCAGAGCCCCATGCTGACCCCTGACCACTGCTGGCTATGAATAGAAGGTGTCAGAACCCACAGGACATGGCAGCTCCGCTGTTAGTGGGGGTGTATCACAGAGAGGTCAGAGACCCCATGCTCCCCTGACCATGCTGGCTATGATAGAAGGTGTCAGGACACAAGGACCAAAATGGCAGCTCCTGGTAGGGGGGGTGTAGTCACAGAGGGGTCAGAGCAGCCCATCTGACCCCTGACCACTGCTGGCTATGATAGAAAGGTGTCAGGACCAAGGCGGACATGGCAGCTCGCTCGTCGCTGTTATGGGGGTGTAGTACACAGAGGGTCAGAGCACCCATGCTGACCCCTGACCCACTGCTGGCCTATGATAAAGGTGTCAGGACACAACGGACATGGCAGTCGCTGTGTATGGGGTTTTAGTCACAGAGGGGCAGAGCGCCCCATGGTGACCCCTGACCACTGCTGGCTATGATAGAAGGTCAGACGACACACGACATGGCACGCTCGCTGTGTATGGGGGATGTGTCACACGAGGGGTCAGACGCCCATGCTGACCCCTGACCACTGCTGGCTATGATGAAAGGTGTCAGGACCAGGACATGGCAGCTCGCTGTGTGTATGGGGGGTGTAGTCACAAAGAGTCAGAGCGTCCATGCTGACCCCTCCACTGCTGGCTATGATAGAAAGTCAGGACAACACAGGACTGGCAGCTCGCTTATGATGGGGTGTAGTCACAGAGGGGTCAGGAGCGCCCATGGTGACCCCTGACCACTGCTGGCATGATAGAAAGGTGTCAGGACAGACACAGGACATGGCAGCTCGCTGTGTATGGGGGTTGTAGTCACAGAGGGGTCAGAGCGCCCATCTACCCTGACCACTGCTGGCTATTATGAAAGAAGTGTAGGACACACGGACATGAGCTACTCGCTGTGTATGGGGGGTTGTGTATTCACAAGGGGTCAAGCCCACATGCTGACCCTGACCACTGCTGGCTGCATGATAGAAAGGTTCGCAGGACACAGGACATGTGCAGCTCGCTTGTATGGGGGGTGCAGTCCCAGAGGGTCAGAGCAGCCCCATGCTGACCCCTGACCACTGCTGGCTATGATAGAAAGTGTCGGACCACAGGACATGGCAGCTCGCTGTGTAGGTGGACGGGGTGTAGTCACAGAGGGTCAGAAGCCACCATGCTGACCCCTGAACCACTGCTGCTATGATAAAGGTGTCAGGACACACAGGACTGGTCAGTCTGCTGTGTATATGGGGGTGTGTCACAGAGGGGTCAGAGCTCCCATGTATGACCCTGACCACTGCTGGCTATGATAGAAAGGTGTCAGGGCACACAGGACATGGCAGCTCGCTGTGGTGGTGGGGGTGTAGTCACAGAGGGTCAAGACGCCATGCGTGACCACTGCTGGATATGATAGAAGGTTGTCAGGACACACAGGACATGGCAGCTCGCTGGGTATGGGAGGTGTAGTCACAGACAGAGGTCAGAGCGCCCATGTGACCCCCCTGACAACTGCTGGCTATGATAGAAAGTGTCAGGACACACAGGACATGGCAGCTCGCTGTGTATGGGGGGTGTAGTCACAAGGGGTCAGAGCACCATGCTGACCCTATGGACCACTGCTGGCTATGATAGAAAGGTGTCAGGAACACATAGACATGGCAGCCTCTCGCTGTGTATGGGGGTGGTAGTAACAGAGGGCAGAGCGACCCATGCTGACCCCTGACCACTGGCTGGCTATGATAGAAAGGGTGTCAGGACCACAGGACATGCCAGCTCGCTGTGTACTGGGGTGTGTTAGTCACAGAGGGGTCAGACGCCCATGCTGACCCCTAACGTTCGCGCTCACTGTTGCTGCTATGATAGCAAAGGTGTCAGACACGGCATGCAGCTCGATCTGCTGGTATGGGGGGTGCAGTCACAGAGGTCAGAGCCAAACCATGGTGACCACCTGAACCACTGCTGCTACTATAAAGGTGTCAGGCCACCAGCATGAATGGCAGCTCCGCTGTGTATGGGATAGGGGTTGTGCACAGAGGGGGTCAGAACGTAGATAGTGTGGAACCTCCTATCTTCCATCATTTGCCCATAGATAGTGAAGCTATCTTCCATCAGTCCCATAGATAGTGAGCTATTTGCTCCATCATTTCCCATATATAAGTGAAGCTATCTCCATCAATCCATACATAGTCGAAGCAATCTCCGTCAGGCCCATAGTATAAGTGAGTCCATTCTCTCATCAGGTCCACACTAGATCTACGCTGAAGTCTATCTCTCGTCAGTCCCTTAGATAGTGAAGCCCTGACCACTGGCAATCTCCGTTGCCAGGCTCATTAGATAGTGAAGCATCTCCGTCCAGGCCCATAGATAGTGAGCTATCTCCGTCAAGCTCCCATACGATATGATGCTAGCTGATCTCCATCAGTCCCCATAGATAGTGAAGCAGGCCTGTGCACCATGAGTCAAGGTTGACCCATCAACTCAATGTATCCAGGTCACGCAAACGCTAATCGTCGCATCAGGCACCTGACATACGATTCGTGAAGCTATCTCCATCAGCCATAGATATTGCGCTTGTAGGGGAAGCAGGTGCGGGCCCGTCTCAGGTCGCCATTAGCGTCACACGTCAGTATCGTCCGTGTACATGCGGCCTCTATCAATGTGCCAAGGCCTCACTATCTCCGACTTCTGACTCCACCATAGACTATCGTGAACGACTATCTCCGTTTCAGTCCCATAGATAGTTGTCTATCGTCACCACTCCATCAGCTCCTCATAGATGCGTAAATGCTACTCTCCTGCAGTCGAACGGGCCAATCAAGAAACGACGCTAGGCTGAAGGCTAGGCGGCCATCAGTCACACAGAGTGGGATTAAAGTGGGCTAGGTCGCCGCATCGGGGACACCACACCTTATTAGTGAGGCAATCTCCATCAGGCCCAGAGATAGTGAGCTATCTCCATCATTCCCATAGATAGTGAGAAGGCAATCCTCTGGGATCACAGGCCCATAGAGTAGCGATGCGCACTTTCTCCGTGCGGCGGCCGATAGATAGTGCAAGGCTGCGGTCATAATCTCCGTCATCAGTCCATAGAGTGAGGTGTGGCGAGGCATCGTCTCAGTTGCCATCGAGAGTCTGGCGTCGACCTGTTCCACCACGCATAGCCTCGATGCTGCTGAAGGCGAAGAATCCTCCGTCAGCCTCTTACTACATAGACACCGTGCTGTCACCGCTATCTCATCACCCATAGATATAAAGCTTCATCCTAATACAGACTTCCCATAGATATTCTGAATCGCGGCCATCAACAGTCGACATTAGAGACTGAACGGTCGGACCTCGCCACCAAGCCGGTAGGGTGGGGCTAGCGTATCTCCCGTCACGCGAGAGGAACCAGTGAGTGACTAGGGTGAAACAGCTATCTCCGCATCAAACAGTCAGTCCATTGATATGGAAGCAATCGGTACACGCACGCCTAGGGATGGCAGCTTTGCTCCATAGATAGTGGAAGCTATCTATCATTCCTGCTACAGCGTTCGCTGGTATGGCCCTAGGGATAGGTGGTCACATAAGTCTTCACTACGAGGGTCAGATCCAGATCAGAAGAAGCGGCCCGACAGTCCCATAGAATAGTGAGCTATCCAGTCCATCAGTCCATAGATAGTGAAGGCGATCTGGAACCCTCCTCCGCACTCAGCCATCCCCATAGAAGTAAGCAGATCTCTGTCAGGCCCACTAGATAGCAGTCTCGGCTCCTAAGTCGAGTACCTAACACGACAGCCGTGTCGCAGACACACAGGACAGGACATGGCAGCTCGCTGTGTATGGTTAATTGGGGGGAGGGGCGTAGGCAATCATAAAAAAAAATGTGGGCGCGTGGTCGCCGGTTCGCCGTCCTGTCGCTGCAGGGCTGCACAGAACCGAGGGGGCAGAGGGAGCGCCCATGCTGACACACTGCGGGTCTATGAGAGAAAGAGTTGTCAGGAGGGACACAACGGACACATACATGGGCAATCTCGCTGTGTATGGTGGTTAAACATGGTGGTGGGGGTAGCTTCCACAGAGGCGGGGGGTCAGATCCACAAGCCCCCCCTCAGCTGACCACCTCCTACCCACTGCTGGCACTGCTCACCACTGCCTGGCTATATAGAAAGGTGTCAGGTGTCAGGAGTCCAGTGTACACAACCATCCAGGATATATGGCAAGCTCGCTGTGTATGTAAGGGTTGTAAGTCACATAGGGGTCAGAGCTCCCATGTTGGCGGCCCGCGGCCCCCCGCCCCCCGCTTCGACATTCTGTAGCGGCTTGTACTGGAGACAGCGGCTCCGCTTCCACCAAATATCATCTCCTCCGCTGCTCAGAGGTTAATAAAAACAGACACCGGGGCGGGGGAAATCAAACAGGCGCTGCGGCTCAGCACATAACATGCCACGGACAGGGTGGGGTTTGCATGTATTAGAAATTTTAGTTTTTTTTTTATATTATTTGACACCTTCAGTGGAAAATAATTATTGTGTCGTGGTTTGTCGGCTTTGTCTTGTTTTAGCCAATCGAAGAGAACTTCCTTCACTACTCCATGTTTTCTTTGCTGGGATGAAGCCGTGCACACAGTCAATCTTAAGGAGGGTCCTCAAGTCCGCCAGCGGATGGGTTAGCTGACAGGGCAGGTTGAGTCGGCCACCCACTGGAGCAAGACACGAAGGTATAGAGGGGCCTCCTAGGCCCCACCAAGCAAGGGGACTGCTTACACTTCATGGTCCTCAAACTATAGAGAGTAAACTACTGCTGAGGGGGTCCTCACACACCAGAGCAGGACTCTACTATAAGTATCCATTCAAAGCCCAAAGCTGCGTGTGCAAGGTGGTCCTCAAGTATGTCTTGAGAAGGGTCCTCTAGTCGCCAGAGCACGAGTTGGCTACATTCACACTGTCGTAAGGGGATGTATATATCAGCCGATATATGATCCCCATAGACCGCAGTGGGCACGCGGCGCCCGACAGGGAGAGCGGGGACGTGTGATGCAGCACACTGCGGCACGGTGCCGCCTCTGTATCCGAGGAAAAAGATAGGACATCGATCTTTCCCCGTATATTACGGAGCTGTGCGCAAACATCCTATGGAGAGAGGGGTGAGCCCTCGCGCGCATGACGTATGCCGCCGTGTGCTCCGGTCGGCGGCCAGCGGCATGTGAAGATAAGCCTTAGAGGAGATCTTCAATCGCTTGAGAAAGATCAAATCAAGGGGGGTCTTAGGTCCCCTGAGCAAGAAACTGCTTACAGTCCGTAGCAATTTCCGGCTCTCAGGGGTTGGTCCTTCAAGTGCCGCAAGCAGATCCACTCTCTTGGAAGGTCCTCCGATCAGTCATGGTCAGGGGCTAATTTGGTAAAGTGTGTGAAGAGTCCATAGACAAGCCGGGGGTCTCGGCGTGCCCACGTGATGATGCACCTGATGCACCCTTGTCGGATCCCCACAGGAGCACCGGCACGTGGCGGCAAGTTTAGTGATGAGATGATTAGTGGCGCTGCGTTGGTGCCAGCGCTGCCTCTCTCTGCAAATTGCAGGGGTGTATGAAGTGAACAGCATGTCTCCTGCGCCTTGTTGGGGATTCAATTGACTATTTAAATCTCTCTGTGGAAATGAAGCGGCGCGGCACATCGCACCCACACTGGTGAGATCCAGGAGGCGAGGGGTCAGGCTCAATCTCGCTGTCCACCATCTGTCCAGACGTTAATCACAGTTTTCGGGTGTTGAGAAACGCGCAGTCGCTCTGTGGTTACTTCTGGGGGGTCTGTAAGATGGAGCAACAAGTGTTCATGGGAGAGGAGCCCTACTGGGTTTTCGCAGCAGCAATAGAGGGACCTGGGCCAGAGATCCATGCTGGATGTTATGTGTTCCATGAGAAGTATTACTACTCAGGGTTGTTTGTGTTTTTTTTTTTCTGTTACAATGGAGACATATAACGTTGTCCAGGCGCTATATCATATGGTAAGCGCTTTGACCTACCTTTACTTTATTACACCGTATTCACTTTCTACATACCCGCCCCAACACTGTTCCTCCCAGAGTTGCCCGGCAACTTAAGCCCCGCCCCATGAGGAAACCTTCCGAGCGGTTCAGAAGCTAGGGATCTGGTGGTCAAGTATATCCGCTAATTGGGGGATTGATATGGGGTGTCCAGTGCTACATGGGGCACTGCCAGTGTTTGGGCTTGATGTGGCGTCCCCTGGTTGCGGCTTGCCGCTTGAGTGTGTGCGGGGCATTCTCCCCCTCCCCCCCTTAGCTTTGCTTCCTTGCCATTTCTTCGAGGGCGGCCTCATTACATTCTGCAGGTCCGGCCGTGGGGGGGTCCAGCGCTGGAGTGTGTATTGATTGTTGTTGGCTGCAGCCGGATACCTGGATGTCTCTATTAGCATAAGTTAGTGATGGACTTTTGTTCTCCTGAAAAGCCGACAACAATTTTTTTTTTTTCTGGGTTTTTTTGCGAGCAGGCGGCTGGAGGTGGTGGCTGCGGACTGCGGTGATGGACCTGTCATCACAGCGCAAAAAGTGAGGATGGCCGGCAATCCGGTCACAACAGGACAAGCGTCCTGTACGATTCCTGGCACCTTAAAGGAAGGAACTCCCATGCCCCACTCTCATGTGCCGGAGCTAGATTGATATTTTGCCGTTTCTACGTTTCTTCCAGTACATTGATGACGTCATCACTCGGATTTTGAAGCCATGTTCCGGAGATGAAATCCATTTATCAAGACCCAAGGGACGGTCGCCATGTTGTGGGGATGTTGGGCCTTCTGATATCTCTCTCACTGTACATATTCCCATTGCAGAGGGGTACTCACAATGTTCAGACATATAATATACGCATGTGTAATACTACAACTCAACCAGTGATGCTCAGTTATGCATCAATGACGGACCCCCCCAAGAGATACCAGGACAGCACACCAATAGCAAAATAGAAGATAAATTTATTGAATGACAGATCTGAAACCATATCCAAAGTGGGGGAACAACACCCAGAACAATCCAGGGCCTGCATAAGGTCACCGTGTCTACTAAGGAAAGTATATGTGGGGACTACAAAGGACGATTCACGGGTTCCCTAACCAAAGCCTACTACATGAAGCTGTGTCCTTTGGTGTGTGCTCCATGCGCCTGCCTTCTGTGCCATGCGCTTCATGCTGCCTACTGTGCCCTGCGCTGGCATGACGCCCATGCGCTTGCATGCTGCCCTCCTGTGCCATTTGCGCTTGCCATGTGCCCATGTGCGCTTGCATGCTGACCTCTCTGGTGCCCTTGCTGCTGCCCTCCTGTGCCCATGCCCTTGCATTGCTGCCCTCCTGCCGGCCCATGCGCCTTGCATTGCTGCCCCTCCGGTGCCCATGCGCTTGCATGCTGCCCTCCTGTGCCATGCGCTTTGTATGCGATGCCCTCCGTGCCCAGCGTTGCATGCTGCCCCTTGTGCCCATGCGCTTGCATGCTGGCCCTCCTGTGCCCATTGCCTTGAATGCTGCCCTCCTGGCCCATGCCGCTGCATGCTGCCCCATGCTCTGCCCTGTTTGTGCCTGCGGATATATTGACTAAGGATGTGGAATATCGGATTCCATGTGGTAGGATTAGTCTCCACATTATACCGTCTTATTATCATTGGACCTTTTGGGGGCTCTGGATTTTCTGTGTGGTGTTCCTCTTATTATGTGGTTTTATTAACAAGAAATTGTGCTATTTAGTGTGAAACTCTGAGTGATTGAATTGTATGGGTTATATTGTCTGTTTTCCACACTTCCTCATCACCCAAAACTTTCCCAGACTCAGGATAAAAAACCATAACAGCGGTGCGTTTTACAGTGGTGACCAGGCGGAGGGCGACTCAAGGACCTGGTTTGGCAGGAGAGGGATTAGAGTGGCTGCCTTGTCACCCTGTGGGTGCCCCAATGCCCGTGGTCCTGATGTGTAGCATGACGGACCTCTCGGGCCGTGGTTGAGGTAATGATCGGTCGCTCGGCCATTAGCTCATGGGACAGCGGGATCTGCACTTGTGTCTCCCGCGGAGAAGCTCGGGCTCTGACGTGGCTCTTGTCCACCTTATCCTGGGAACCGCTTACTCAGGTGTTGACAGAGCTCAGCGACCCAACACAAAGACAAGGGCTGCGCGTTACTGTAGGACACTTAACCCTTTAGCTGTAACTTCACTCCCATATAGTGGAGAAGCAATGTCTTCCAGTTCTGCTGTCAGTGAATTGAAAACCAATTTCTCAGTCACAAATGAATTTTGCTACAGGAGTTCGATGTGATAAACCAATCTAAAGTATTTGAAAGGATATCCAGGATACGATGGGGGACAGCGGGCAGGAACTCAAAGGCTGCGGGACCCGAGCTTGACATGAGGCCTCACTCAGCAGATGATTGGTGGTGGTGGTCCCAGATGTCAGGCCCCCCACCAATCTGATACTGAAGAATATGAGTCTGCCGGAAAACCCTTTAAATCATATCTTACAGCTTCTGCATGTGAACAGGAAATGTTCTATTTACTGAAAGCAATCGGGATCTGTAATGAGATAAATTTGAAGTGGAATAGAAAATCGGGCATCATGTATGTGGAGCCCCACGAAATGTGTGGGGGCCACGGCGCCAGCGCTATCAGGGTGCAGGTGGTGCCGATCTCCTTCTGTCTCGGGGAAGAGTACGGAATTCTCTTTGTTTCGGGGCCGCTTAATTAAAAGGTAAAGTGAACCACCTGCTGGTGGCGGCCAAATGGCAATCTGCAGACAACGGAGGGAGAGAGGGAGGCGATAGGCTGGCGCTAATGAAGACGCACACAATACATTCAGGTATCCTCCAATTAGCGTCAAACAACACACCCAAAAAAAGTCCTCCGCTGCTCATTCAGAACGGCCGTATCGGAGGGCAGGGGGAGGTCCGAATTGACGCTAGACGCCTCCCCTGCAGGACAATGCAACACCCACGCATGAGCATGTACTACAGTCACTCCTAAAGCTGCAGTTGCCAAGGACCTGGTGGCAGGTCAGTAAAGATACGGTACTGCAGATGTGTTATGGATTTGGCTTTGCCTACGACAACGCACAATGGCCATGTCGATCATAGCGTTAATGGTTCTGTCCCCTGTCTATATCGTGGTCCGGTCTCCCCGTTATACCTGAGCGCGGGGCCGGCTGTGTGACGGTGGCGCAGCGGATGCCATTCTTCATCTGACACCCCGCGCGCGTCTCCCCCAACTATTACCTTGATGGATTTGGAATCATGTGCAATTTATAAAAAAACAATTGAGAAGCCGCAGATTTACAGCTCCGATGACGCGTCTGTGATGCCTTACCTCATTCCTAGACTGCCACATACTGCTGGCGAAGGCGTATGCTGGGGGTGGGTTGGCCGGTAGTAGTAGTAGCTTATGAATTACCTCCAGATTTTGATCGCAGACCTGTAAGGGTGCAATTCTTTCGTGTAAAAGGGATGCCAAGAACCAGTAAGTTGTTAAAACGCCTTGGTTCCTTACATGGACAGCGCCAACATAGTATAGGGGATTACTTGGCATTGCAGCTGGCTCTGTTCACTTGAAACTGCACACATGACACATAATGGATGAAGTGCTGTTGATCAGATTTTAAAGGGTATGCTGTTTTACGTCCCCATCTGCCTGTTATAATAGTCGCTACCCCACATATATACGGAGCAGTCGTGACTCCTATGAGCAATTAGAGGAGTGTTATGCACAGTTCCTGTGAAAGGTTCGAACTATGCTCGTTCCCGCAACTTCTGATTTCCTCTATCTAATTGATTTTCCCAATTACCCCTCCCTGTGCCTGGACCCTTGCTTGCCCCCAGATGTCCCTCAACCCTAGACCGGCCCATCACATACACCAGGACTGCTTGAGATCGGTGGCCTCCCAAATTCCACAAGGAAGGTCACTTACACCCTGAGGAAGGTCCATGGCCGCATGGTAGATGATGAGTCCATAACCGGCATGCTAGAATTGTTACTTTATATCAGGTATTGTATTATCTCCAGTCACATCCAAAGCAGCGCATTTGTTTCTTACGGACATCTGTGCTCCAACAATTACACATTAACATTGTATTCTGTCGCACCCAACGCTGCATCCAGACTGAGGCCCAGAGAAGTTGGGAGGATTCTTGGAGAATGGCTCCTTGTCCTCTGCCAGCTCCATCCATTACCTCCTGACCAAGGGGCAGCAGCATCCTCGTTTTCTCTGATAATCTCCGCAGATAATTAACTGCGCCGGTCCGCCTTTCACCGGGTAAGGAAAAATCTCTGCTTCCACCATTCATCTGTAAAACCAGGAGAGTAACCGCGCAGTGTGTCAGGGGAGTTTCTGCTCGGATTGGCGAACCACAAAGCTTCAGTAATAACAAGTAGAAAGTTTGTCCATTATGTAATTTCGTCGTATAGTCTGGCGTCGGATGGGGTCTAAACGCACATGAAAGCGCGTCATAAGGCGGCGTACTGCGGAACGTGTTGTGCTTTACGCGATTGTGGGAAACGGGGCCATGTGCGGTGTGAGCGGGGGCCGGGGGGGCTCCTCACAATCGGGGCATTTCATGGGTTATTTTAGATTTTAGGTGCAATTCTTAATCATATTCGAACAGTTAATATTGATATTTCTGAGTCAACAGTTACATATTGAAAGAGGGGGAGAACTCTCCGCCAGGTTCGTGGCTTCTGGTGTTCCAAATCCTGGGGGACCTAATGACTCGGGCGACTCATTACAATCCCCCTCCGTACCCAAAACCTTATTCTTACCCTAACTTTTATCTTTTATACTGGATCCTGACGTCTCCCGCTGGTCTAATTCCCTGCATAACCCGGACATGTTCCCGGGGGCGGATTTCACCCTTGGCCCATGGACAGGCTCTTGTAGACCGGATTTACCCTAGGGAGCACAGAGACCGAGACCCTCCTTAATCCCCGTCTCCCGGGGAGGCGTCGCACTCATTAATGTCCACCTGGCATGGAACAAAAGGATATTAAGCCGAAGGAAGCCATAAAATTATCAGAGAAACCAGGTCTTCTTAAATTATCTAGAGCGCAGTACAGGACATTGCCAGAAACATTGAGCGAGACGAGAGCCTTGAAATATGGCTCATCTCAGCGCTGCCACCCGGCACCAAACATGAGGTGTCGCCCCGTGTACCGCTTGTAATCTCACCCTCCACTTCATAATTGAGATGTTCCTCTATGATCTGGGATGCAGGTGCCCGATCTGGAGGAACCATCGGTCTCCAGCCTCCGGCCCACGATCCAGCCTCGGGTCTGCACTGCATTGTATGGTATCGCAGATCCACGTCCCTGGTGGTTACCGCTCATTACCAGACAGCTGCCTCACAGTTTTGGGGTGTCGGGGTTAAATAAATCTGACCTCCATCACTGCTCGCTGCGGGCTGTATGTATAGTAAATGAATGGGAGGAGCGAGACGGGCCCACGCTAAATATTCATGGCTCACGTATCATTTTTACCTCAATGTATGCATCGCTGAGCACCCAACATATTGCTCAAAGGGATCCCGAAAAGTGGTCATCTGCCCCGAGCCGCCCCTAGTGGACCTGCGCTCCCTCCTATGGGATTCGGATTGTTGTGTAGGTTTGTAAAGATCTGCAAATCCCAGGGAGGGTCACTAAGCTACAGGACATGGTATATATCTACCCGGGCATATTTACTAAAGGCCAATGGTATATACTCATGCCGGGATATATACTAAAGGCCAATGGTATATACACTACAGGCAATGGTATATACTCTGCCCCGGGCGGCATTATAATCACAAGGCCAATTGGTATATACACTACAGGCCCATGTTATATACTCTGCCGCGGAATATAACTACAGGCCAATGGTAATACTCTGCCCGGCAATATACTACAGGACAATGGTATATGCCACTACGGCAATGGTATATACCACTTACAGGACCCCCATGAGTATATTACTCTGTCGGACGGAATAATATACTACAGGACAATGGTATATACTCTGCCAGGAATATTACTACAGGGACCATGCGTATATACTCTGCCCGGCGGGCCTTAACACTACAGGACAATGACGTATATATACTCTACCCGGGCTATTATATACAGGGCCATGGTTAGTACTCTGCCCCGGGCCATATATACTACAAGGCCAAATGGTATAACTCTGCCCGGGCATATTATACTACAGGCCAAGATATTACTCTGGGCCCGGCCTATATTTATACCGGCCAATGGGATATACTCTGCCCGGGAATATATACTACAGGACAATGAGTAGTACTTATGCCGGGCATATATACTACAGGACAATGGTATGTACACTACAGGACAATGGTATATACACTACAGGCCAAAGGTATGTACACTACAGGACAATTGGGTATATACTCTCGCCCGGGCACTATACTACAGGCCAATGGTTATAACTCTGCCCGGGCATATATACTACAGGACAATGGTTATGTACAAAAGGGACAATGGAAAATGAATTTTTTTTTTTTTAAAACACTACAGGCCAAAGGTAGTACACTTTAAAGGGCCAAATTGGGTAATTACTCTGCCCGGGCATATATACTACAGGGACAATGGATGTACACTAAAGGACAATGCGTATATACACTACAGGCCCAAGGTATATACACTACAGGCCAAATGGTATATACTCTGACGGGCATATATTATACAGGGACCAATGGTAATACTCTGCCCGGGCATACTATACTACAGGCCAATGGTTATACCTCGGCCCGGGGAATATACACTAAAGGACATGGTATGTACACTACAGGACAATGCTATATACTCTGCCCGGGATATATACTACAGGCAATGGTATTACTCGGCCCGGCGGCATATATACTACAGGACAATGGTATATGATAATACAGGCCAAAGGTATGTACACTATCAGGCCAATGTATGACTCTCGCCCGGGCATATTACTTACAGGCCAATGGTAGATACTCGACCGAGGCATTATATTACTACCGGCCAATGGTATTACTCTGCCCGCGGCATATATACTCAGGCAATCCGGATATTTACTCTGCCCGGGCCGGGCATATATAATACAGGCCAATGGTATATACTCTGCCAGGGATATATAACAGGCCAATGTATTAACTCTGCCGGGCATATATCCTACGGACAATGGTATGTACACTACAGGGACAGGTATATACAACTACAGGCCAAAAGGTATAATATAAACTACAGGACAATGGTAAATACTCTGCCGGGGATTATATACGACAGGGCCAATGGTATATACCTGCCCGGGCATATATACTACAGGACACTGTATGTACCCTAACAGGACACTGGTAGATTAACACTACAGGCCAAAGGTATATACACTACAGGCAAATGGTATATACTCTGCCCGGGCATATATACTACAGCAGGCAATGGTATGTAATACAGGACAATGGTATATACACTACAGGCCAAAGGTATATACACTACAGGACAATGGTATATACTCTGCCGGGCATATATACTACAGGCCAATGGTTAGAATTGCCGGGCATATATACTACAGGCCAAATGGTAGATACTCTGCCCGGGCATTATATACTTCCAGGACAATGGTTATGTACACTACGGACAATGGTATATACTCTGACCGGGCATATATACTACAGGACAAGGGTAGATACTCTGACCGGCATAATACTACAGGACCAGTGGTTATACACTACAGGGCCAAAGGATGTACACTACAGACAATGTATGTACTCGCACGGGCCATATATACTACAGGGCAATGGTATAGACTCTGACCGGGCCGAGATACTACAGGGCAATGGTATAAACTTGCCCGGGGGCATTATACACTACAGGGACAATGGTATGTACTCTGCCGGGAATATATATCAGGGCAATGGTATATACTCTGCCCGGGCATATATACTACAGGGCAATGGTATATACTCTGCCCTGGCATATATACTACAGGGCAATGGTATATACACTACAGGACCATGGTATATACCTCTGCCGCGGGCACTATATCTACCGGGCAAGGGATATACTCTGCCGGGCATCTATAATACAGGGCAAGGCAATGGTAAGATACTCTGCCCTGGCATATATTATTACAGGGCATGGTTATATAAACTACCGGCAATGGTTATACTATGCACGGGCACATGATATACTACAGGACAATGGTAATACACACCAGGCCAAAGGTATATACATACAGGACAATGGTATATACTCTGCCCGGGCATTATATAATACAGGGCAATGGTATATTTACTCTGCGGGCATCATACACAGGGCAATGTAATCCTCTGCCCGGGCATATATACACAGGGCAATGGTATATCACTGTGACCGGGCAATATACTACAGGGGCAATGGTAATACTGTGCACGGGCATATATCTACAGGGCAATGGGTTCTATACCACTACAGGCCAAAGGTATATACACTACAGGACCATGGATTATACTATGCCCGGGGCATTCTAACAGGGGACACTGGTAATACTCTGCCCCGGGCATAATAACTACAGGACAATGGTATATACTCGCCCGGGCATCATATTATACTACAGGCAATGGTATATACTCTTGCACGGGCCAGATATACTACAGGACAATGGTATATACACTAAGGCCAAAGGTATATACACTACAGGACCATGGTATATCCACTCTGCCCGGGCTATATACTCAGGACAATGGTACTTACTCTGCCCGGGGCATATATACTACAGGACAATGGTATCTACATTGCCGTGCAATATACGACAGGGCAATGGTATATACTCCTTGCACGGGCTATATACTACAGGGCAATGGATATATACACTACAGGCCAAAGGTATGTTACACTGCCCGGGCAATACAACCCTAAGGACAATGGTATATTATCTGCCCGGGCAATATAATACAGGACAATGGTATATACACTACAGGACATGGTATATTACTATGCCGGGGCATATATACTACAGGACAATGGTATATACTTGCCCGGGCATATATACTACAGGACAATGGTATATACTCTGCCCGGCATATATACTACAGGGCAATGGTATATACGCTGCCCAGGCATATATACTACAGGGCAATGGTATATACTCTGCCCGGGCATATATACTACAGGGGGCAATGGTATATACTATGCCCGGGCATATATACTACAGGGCACTGGTATATACACTACAGGGCAATGGTATATACACTACAGGGCAATGGTATATACTCTGCCCGGGCATATATACTACAGCCCAATGGTATATACACTACAGGCCAATGGTATATACATACAGGCCAATGGTATATACGCACTACAGGCCAATGGTATATACACACTACAGGCCAATGGTATATACACACTACAGGCCAATGGTATATACACACTACAGGCCAATGGTATATACACACTACAGGACAATGGTATATACACACTACAGGACAATGGTATATATACACTACAGGACAATGGTATATACACACTACAGGACAATGGTATATACACACTACAGGACAATGGTATATACACACTACAGGACAATGGTATATACACACTACAGGACAATGGTATATACACACTACAGGACAATGGTATATACACACTACAGACATGGTATAGATACACACTACAAGGACAATGGTATATAAACCACTACAGGACAATAGGTATATACACACTTACAGGAAACAATGGATATACACATACTGGCCAATGTATATACACACGACTGGCCAATGGATAGACACACTAAAGGACAATGTATTATACACACTACATGACAACGGTTATTTAACTAAGGCAACTGGTTATATACCATGCATAGACGGTGATTTGATCATGGAGCTGTCCGTTCTTATGAGGACCATGTCAGGACAAGGACAGACACTTCGACACATGGAACTATTTATTAGCTCTGAGGGGCACGTAGCTCCCTCATCCTACAGGGCGGGTGGTGAGAGACCCCCTGAGCGCCGGGAGGAGGCGGTGGTCCGAGTCTCGGATCTCTGAATGTAGAGCGTCTTCATCTGATTCCTCTTCGGATACTGACCAGTTGTCTGCCGGCTGTATGCCTCTATACCATGGAGTTATGGCAAGGATAGGCACCTGCTGGGTCATAACATCACCACCCACGGCCTGAGTATATTACTTACTATCTAGAGTAGATACGTACCAGATGTGATGATACACTGATCCCAGGTTACGTACATGACGGTCGGTGGTTTGTTCTTAAGTGAATTTGTTATATAAAGTTGAGCCGGTATACGTTATAATTGTAAACGCCAAGCCAATTTTTATTTGGTCTCTGTGACAATTGGATTGAAAATTGTAGGGTTGTTATAAGAACCAGGGAGCAGTAATAAGAAACTGTAAGGCAGACGCCTGATAACTGTATATCTGTTTACTCAAAGCCTTAGGGTATAAAGTACGGTAAATTCCTCATCCAGAGGCCGTTGAATAGGGGTCGTCGTAGTCGGAGGTGTTCGTAAGTAGTTGGGACCGCCGTATTACGAAACACTGGGTAACCAATTACTGTAGTCAGGACAAAAAGGACATGCAGCTCGCTTTGTATGGGGGTGTAGTCACAGAGGGGTCAGAGCGCCCATGCTGACCCTCGACCACTGCTGTGGTATGATAGAAAGGTGTCAGGACACACAGGACATGGCAGCTCGCTGTGTATGGGGGGTTTAGTCACAGAGGGGTCAGAGCGCCCATGCTGGACCCTCGACACTGCTGGCTATGATAGAAAGGTGTCAGGACACACAGGACATGGCAGCTCGCTGTGTATGGGGGGTGTAGTCACAGAGGGGTCAGAGCCCATGCTGACCCCTGACCACTGCTGGCTATGATAGAAAGGTTGTCAGGACACACAGGACATGGCAGCTCGCTGTGTATGGGGGGTGTAGTCCACAGGGGTCAGAGCGCCCATGCTGACCCCTGACCAGCTGGCTATGATAGAAAGGTGTCAGGACACACAGGAAATGGCAGCTTCGCTGTGTATGGGGGGTGGTCAGCAGAGGGTCAGAGCAGCACCATGCTGACCCCTGACCACTGGGCTATGATAGAAAGTGTCGGACACACAGGACATGGCAGATCGCTGTGATGGGGGGTGTAGTCACAGAGGGGGTCAGAGCCTCACATGCTGACCCCTGACCACTGCTGGCTATGATAGAAAGGTGTCAGGACACACAGACATGGCAGTCGCGTGTATGGGGTGTAGTCACAGAGGGGTCAGAGACCCATGTGACCCCTGACCACTGCTGGCTATGTAGAAAAGGTGTCAGGGACACACAGGACATGGCAGCTCGCTGTGGTATGGGGGTGTAGTCACAGAGGGGTCAGGCACCCCATGTGACCCCTGACCACTGCTGGGCTATGATAGAAAGGTCAGGACACACAGGACATGGCAGTCGCTGGGTATTTAGGGGGGTGTAGTCACAGAGAGGTCAGAGCACCCATGCTGACCCCTGACCACTGCTGACTATGATAGAAAGGTGTCAGGACACACAGTACATGGCAGCTCGCTGTGTATGGGGGTGTAGTCACAGAGGGGTCAGAGCGTCCATACTGACCCCTGACCACTGCTGGCTATGATAGAAAGGTGTCAGGACACACAGGACATGGCAGCTCGCTGTGTATGGGTGGTGTAGTCACAGAGGGGTCAGAGCGCCCATGCTGACCCCTGACCACTGCTGGCTATGATAGAAAGGTGATAGAAGGGGACAGTACAAGCATTTCGTGCCGTGATCCCCCTCCCTCGCCCGCTGCCACCCCGCTAATGTCTCCTAATGAGCGTCACACTGAGGTGTGACTTGTAGCACATGTAATTAGGAGTCCACGTTGCGGGGGTCCTGCTGTCACTCGGTGTGAGATCACAGCCGCCGCGCTCCTGTTACTTCTCCGCACATGCTCGCCACCAGCCAGAGTCATAGGAAATGTCGCATGGATTTCTTCCTGTAGTGGAATGTGTCCGTCTAGATCCCTATGGATGGTGGGGATGCAGCAGGGGGCTGCATCGCACCGGGGTCACACCATCTTTGTCTGGGGATAAGTTTGCTACAATGTGTCAGGGCAGGATACAGATGTTTGGAGGTCTCATGTCTGCAGCTGTAGGGCAGGAGTTGGATAGTACAATGGGGTCACTGACAGTAAGCAGAGATCTTAAACATATTATAGATTGAAATTGTGACAAAGTTTTTTATAAACTTGCTGCACTTTTTATTCTGGTTTCAAAGCAGTTGTCATATTAGAGAAGATATAGCATGGAGAGACATCCACATTAATGTCTGATCCTCACACTGTTGTGCTCTGTGCTTCTGCGTTAAGCTACACCAAAGTCTCTCCCTTGTGTCCCACACGGAACACAGAACAAAGCAGTGTTAGGTCTGATTCTCTCCAGGGACAATACATAACACTGGATGCAGAGAGCACAGAGCACAACAGTGTGAGGTCTGATTACACCTCTCTCCAGGGACCATACATAACACTGGCTGCAGAGAGCACAGAGCACAGCAGTGTGAGGTCATCCAGCTCGCTGTGTATGGGGGTGTAGTCACAGAGGGGTCAGAGCGCCCATGCTGACCCCTGACCACTGCTGGCTATGATAGAAAGGTGTCAGGACACAGGACATGGCAGCTCGCTGTGTATGGGGGTTGTAGTCACAGATGGGGTCAGAGCGCCCATACTGACCCCTGACCACTGCTGGCTATGATAGAAAGGTGTCAGGACACACAGGACATGGCAGCTCGCTGTGTATGGGGGGTGTAGTCACAGAGGGGTCAGAGCGCCCATGCTGACCCCTGACCACTGCTGGCTATGATAGAAAGGTGTCAGGACACACAGGACATGGCAGCTCCCAGTGTATGGGGGATGTAGTGACAGAGGGGTCAGAGCACCCATGCTGATCCCTGACCACTGCTGGCTATGATAGATAGGTGTCAGGACACACAGGACATGGCAGCTTGCTGTGTATGGGGGGGTGTAGTCACAGAGGGTCAGAGCGTCAATGCTGGCCCCTGACCACTGCTGGCTATGATAGAAAGGTGTCAGGACACACAGGACATGGCAGCTCCCTGTGTATTGGGGTTGTAGTCAGAGAGAGGTCAGAGCGCCCATGCTGACCCCTGACCCTGCTGCTATGATAGAAAGGTGTCAGGACACACAGGACGGGCAGCTCGCTGTGTATGGGGGGTGTATTCCACAGAGGTCAGGCGCTCATGCTGACTCCCTGACCACTGCTGCTATGATAAAGGTGTCAGGACACACGGAATGGCAGCTCGCTGTGTATGGGGGGTGTAGTCCCAGAGGGTCAGAGACGACCCATGCCCCCTGACCACTGCTGGCTATGATAGAAAGGTGTCAGGACACAGGACATGGCAGCTCCCTGTGTATGGGGTTTGTAGTCACAGAGGGGTCAGGCGCCCATGCTGACCCCTGACCACTGCTGGCTATGATAGAAGGTGTCAGACACACAGGACATGGCATCTCGCTGTTATGGGGGTGTAGTCACAGATGGGGTCAGAGCACCGCATGCTGACCCCTGACCACTGCTGGCTATGATGAAAGGTGTCAGACACACAGGACATGGCGCTCTCTGTGTTGGGGGGTGTAGTCACAGAGGGGTCAGATACAACCCATGCTGACCCCTGACCACTGCTGTCTATGATAGAAAGGTTCAGGACACACAGGACATGGCAGCTCCCTGTGTGGGGGTGTAGTCACAGAGAGGTCAAGCACCCATGCTGACCCCTGACCACTGCTGGCTATGATAGAAAGGTGTCAGGACACAGGACATGGCAGTCGCTTGTGTTGGGGGGTGTAGTCACAGAGGTCAGAGCGCCCATGCTGACCCTGACCACTGCTGGCTATGATAGAAAGGGGTCAGACACACAGGACATGGCAGCTCCCTGTGTATGGGGGTGTAGTCACAGGGGTCAGAGCGCCCATGCTGACCCCTGACCACTGCTGGCTATGATAGAAAGTGTGTCAGGACACCAGGACATGGCATCCTCGCTTGTCATGGGGGTGTAGTCACAGAGGGTCAGACCGCCCATGCTGACCCCTGACCACTGCTGTCTGATGATAGAAGGTGTCAGACACACAGGACATGGCAGCTCGCTGTGTATGGGAGGTGTAGTCACAGAGGGGTCGAGAGCACCCATGCTTGACCGCCTGACCACTGCTGCTATGATAGAAAGGTGTCATGGCACACAGGACACTGGCAGCTCGCTGTGTATGGGGGTGTAGTCACAGAGAGGTCAGAGCGTCCATGCTGACCCCTGACCACTGCTGGCTATGATAGAAAGGTGTCAGGACACACAGGACATGGCAGCTCGCTGTGTATGGGAGATGTAGTCACAGAGGGGTCAGAGCGCCCATGCTGACCCCTGACCACTGCTGGCTATGATAGACAGGTGTCAGGACACACAGGACATGGCAGCTCGCTGTGTATGGGGGGTGTAGTCACAGAGGGGTCAGAGCACCCATGCTGACCCCTGACCACTGCTGGCTATGATAGAAAGGTGTCAGGACACACAGGACATGGCAGCTCGCTGTGTATGGGGGGTGTAGTCACAGAGGGGTCAGAGCGCCCATGCTGACCCCTGACCACTGCTGGCTATTTGGCAATGGTTCAGTGAAAGGTGTCAGGCACACAGGACATGGCAGCTCGCTGTGTATGGGGGGTGTAGTCACAGAGGGGTCAGAGCACCCATGCTGACCGCTGACCACTGCTGGCTATGATAGAAAGGTCATGACACGTGCAGCTCGCTGTGTCATGGGGGGGTGATTCACAGAGGGGTCCAGAGCCCCCATGCGGACCCCCTGAACTCACTGCTCTGCTATGATTAGAAAGGTGTCCAGGACACCAAGGACATGGCAAGCTCCGTGTATGGGGGGGTGTTGTAGTCACAGAGAGGTCAGAGCGCCCGTAGCTTGACCCTGGACACACGGCGGCTATGAAGACAGGAGTCAGGACACACAGGAACCTGGCAGTCGATGTGTAGTGGGGGGTTGTAGTCACAGAGGGGTCAGAGCCCCATGCTGACCCCTGCACCACTGCTGGCTATGATAGTGAAGTGTCAGGGACACACGTGACATGGCAGCTCGCTATGTGTATGGGGGTTGTCAGTAGTCCAGAGAGGTCAGAGGCCATGCTGACCCGCTGCCACATAGCTGGCTAATGATGAGAAAGGGTAGTCAGGGACACCAGGGACAGGCAGCTCGCTGTGTATGGGGGGTGTAGTTCACAGAGTGGGTCAGAGTCCCCATTGCTGACCACCTGACGCCCTGCTGGCCTAGATAGAAAGGTGTCATGGACACAAGGACATGGCAGCTCACTGTGTCAGGGAGAGTGTAGTCAAGAGAGTGTCAGATGCGGACCCAATGCTGACACCCTGGACCACTGCTGGCTAGGAATAGAAAGGTGTCAGGTACACAAAGGACATGGCAGCTCGCGTGTTGGGGGGGTGTAGTTGAGTCACAGAGGGGGCAGAGCACCCATGTTCTGACCCCTGACCACTGGCTGGCTATGATAGAAGGTAGTCATGGGACAAACACAGGACCGTGCAGCTTTCTCGCGTGTTGGGGGTGTAGTCACAGAGAGGTCAGAGCACGCCCTATGCTTGACCGCTGTACTCCTGCGGGCTATGAAGAACGGTGTCAGGACACACAGGACATGGCAGCTCGCTCGTGTAGTGGGGTGTGTAGTCAGCAGTCGGGGCAGAGCACATCGACTGACACATCTGACCACGTGCTGGGCTAATGATAGAAGGTGTCAGGACACACAGGGACATGTTGCCAGCTCGCTGTTGTTATTGGGGATTTCGACACGAGGGAGTCAGAAGCGCCAATGCTGCCCCTGACCCTCTGGCCTATGATAAAGGTGTCAGGACACAACAGACATGGGCAGCTCCCGCTTGATATGGGGGGTGGTGTAGTCCAGAGGGTGTCAGTAGCACCCATTGCTGACCCATGTACCCCCCGGCTGTCTTATGAATAGAAAGGTGTCCAGGGACACCGGCTAGCTCGCTGTGTATGGGGGTGTAGTCACAGAGGGGTCAGAGCGCACCTATGCTGACCCCGAACCACTGCGGGCTGTATGATAGAAAGGTGTCATGACCACCAACGGACATGGCAGCTCGCTGTTGTATGGGGGTGTAGTACACTAGAGGAGTCAGAGCACCCATGCTGACCCCGTGACCACTGCGGCCTTCATGATAGAAAGGTGATCAGGAACACAAGGACATGCAGCTATCGCTGTGTTAGGGGGGGTTGTAGTCACAGAGGGGCAAGCGCCCCATGCGGACCCCTGACCACTGCTGGCTATGTATAGAAAGTGCAGGACAGACAGGACATCGGCAAGCGTCGCTGTGTATTGGGGGGGTAGTCAAGAGGGGTCAGAGGCCCCATGGTCTCGACTCCCTGGGGGGGACCACTGCGGGCTATGATAGAGAAGGTGTAGACACACAGGACTGCATCGCTGTGTATGGGGGGTGTTTGTAGTCAACAGAGGGGTCAGAGCGCCCCATTGCTTGACCCCGGACCACTGCTGCTGTACAATAAAGGCTTGTCAAGGACACACAGTACCTGGCAGCTCTCGTGTATGGGGATGGTAAGAGTCACAGAGTGGGTCGAGACCCATGTCTGCCCGACCACTGCCTGGCTAAGATAAGAAAGAGGGTTTCAGGCACACACAGACATGGCAAGCTCAAGCTGTGATATGGGGGGTGTAAGTTCAGCAGAGTCGGGTCCAGAGCGCCCATCGCTGACCAACTGGACCACTGCTGGCTATGATAGAAAGGTGTCAGGACACACAGGACATGGCAGCTCGCTGTGTATGGGGGGTGTAGTCACAGAGGGGTCAGAGCGCCCATGCTGACCCATGACCTTCTCACATGACCTTGAAGCAGAGCGTCTACATTTCCTGGCCATGTGGCATCGGCTCTGGGCCTCTGTAGTCAGACTGTTACATTATCTCCTAGAGATTTGTGTTTCTTTGTTCGGACGATGAGGAGAAGGATGAAGACGAAACGTTTTGAACAATCATCTCTTAAAGTTCCATTTCCTGACACTTTCCCTCTGAAGCCTCTCAGAATGAATAATGGCCGTTGTCTGATGTCGGGCTCTTAACGTGGGGAGCGATGGGCCGGCGATGGGGCCCCCGGGGGCTCAGCCATTTATTTTGATCATGTCGGATGGTTTTCTAGTATATATCTATAATATGAGGCGGCGCTGAGCGGGACGGCAGAGTGCGCTCTATATCTCACTGACACCGCGACGCTGAGAAAAGACGTTTATTGCGATGTACAAGTATCAGGGGAAGAAGAGGAGAAAGACGCGACAAAGAAGAGGAACAGAACAATAATAATCAGAAGCCGCCGGAGCGGGGGAGGCCGGGATGTGGACTGAGCTCTAGAGATGAGCGGACGCAACGCTTGGGTTTGGCTTCGACCGTCTGACCTGGACAAATCCGGTAAATTGACACAAGCAACTAGTCATGTCTGTGTCCGGATCAGGCGGCTGCACCCAAACTATTGGGTCCGCTCATCTCTACTGAGCACGGGGCAAGGGTGGCATCCAAAATATACACCCCTCCCCCCTTATTTATCCATTGGATGGTCCTTGTGACCACCTAGTTACGCCGACTTACCTCGAAATGCTATAAAGATATCAGTGGGGATAAGTGCCCATACATATCATCTGGTGACCTACCTGTGTAACACCAGGAGCACTATGCTGGTGGATCGTCATCGGTGGTCACATGACCAATATCTTTTAACCCAAAATATGAGGAATATGGAATCCGGGGGCCACTCTCAGATCTTGTCGCCTCCTCTGGTATCTTGTATACCTAAATAAAGACACGAGAGACAGACTACATAACGTGGACGGCGCCTTCAGACGACTTTGTAGGGATCGGTATTCCAGCGCTCGACACCGTTACTGGTCGTTATGTGACATTTGGGAGGAGACTGAGATGCTGGGACTCACAGCTCCCCATCCCCATAGACTGTGTCTTGTGACGTCTCACTGAGCCTCTGTCAATGTAATAGCAAGAGGGAATTTAGTAGAGACTTGTCTGTGCTGCAGATTCCTTAGCTCTCAGCCTCCACCTTTGTGCTCCTGTACAGCTCCTCCCTCCCCTACCAATGTCATCACGCCAGGCTGTGACCTCTGAGAAGGAGCAGGTGGGAGGAGCAGTACAGGAGCACAAAGGCTGAGAGCAGAGGAGTCTGCAACACACAAGGCAAATTATGTTTTTTGAAATGCATCTGAACCAAAGCCCAACCCCTGGGACTACCCCAGGAATTGTATATTGTAATGCAAATGCTTATAAAAGGCACAGGCAGATTTGCACTGCTGGTGTGAAGGGCTTCTGCAACCTGTCTTTAGTGAAAATGAGGTCCCTGGTGACAGGTTCCCTTTAAGTGGAAAGGAGATTGATGAATATAACACGTAACATAACAGTTTCTTGTCGTCATTTGTTCAATTGATTTATGAAAAACAAATTAAAAAAGTTTAATTGGACCTAACCTGATGATCCGGATACTTTGCCCAACATTCCATAACCAGGGAAGATTCCGGTATCGGATACATTACAGGGGGCGGATCTGGTCGACATCTTTACAATGTAACAACTTAAGGGAATGTTTTGTGTTTTGTTTTTCTCTTTCCAGCAACCGAGAAGAAAAGGGAAGGGGCAGGACGTGGTCTATCAGGTAACATCCAATATTTCCAATTCTTGTATCGTTGTGTGAACAGCGACCAATTTCTTTCCTTTTAAATTCCATCTGCTTTCCTTTTGAAGATGTTTTTATTTTCTACAAAAAAAAAAAAATCTAAAATCTTTTTTTAGGATACAAAATTATATCTATTTTTTTTTATACTTTTTACCTTCAGGGATTAAGCGGAGCGCAGAGGGACACGTACGACGCTCTGCAGATGCAGCCGCTGCGCTAAGGACTGAGGGCGGAGATTTCAAGAAAAAAAAAAAAACTTTTTTTTTTTTTTTTACTTTTTTAAATAAAGTTGTTAAATTGATTTTACAACAAACAAAAAGGCAAACGCATCCCAGGTTATAGAAGAGCTGGATCCGTATACGGTCACATGACATAGTGGTAACCCATTCATGAAAAATTTTGTTAAAATTATGAAATTTTTGCAAAAAAAAAATATATTGATTATAAGTTATAAAACGTTCTACTCTGATCACATTCAAAGAAGAAACATACGAGATTCTGCAAATTTTCTAATGTTAATGTATTGTGGGAGACACAGCGGGAAATCAATTCAGATAAAGCAAAGTTTTAAAGCAAATCAGAATCCATCCTATAAACAGGTACATTACTCATAAGAAAGTACCACAGTCCTGGTGGTCTGATCTATATTGTCATCCGTGGCTGCCTTCCTTCTAAATCAACTTTTAAAATTGTGTTAATGAGCCTGATTGGCTATGGTGTGCGTTACCAGAGCCCCTCCGTGCCTCAGCTTCACAGGCTGTTACACTGTCTCCCACTCACAACCTCTGTTCTCAACCGTCACCTCCCTCCTGCTGATATAATCTCACACAGTACTAAGGGGAATTGCTACTGTACAATGTAAACAGCCTGTGCTAAGTACAGCACGGAGGGGGTTCTGGTACACCCTCTAGAGCCCATTGGCTCTGGAGGGTAATTGATTTTGAGAAGGGTAGAACCATAATAACAGATATTATAGGAGATCACCACAGTCCCTGTGCCTGGATCTCTGAGTAATGTCCCTGGGTTATCAGGATGGTTGTGATGCAGCTTTGGATGTGACGGAGTACAAAGATAAAAACAGAACAAAATAAACAATGCAAGTAGTATGGAGTCCGTAGGATATAACCATAGAGGCGGAGGGGTGTGAGGACCACCCTCCCTCAACCCGTCTATTAACTGTAAATTAATTTCTGCTGTAATAACTTTCCGAATTTTATTACAATTTAGTGTTTAAAGCCAAATCTGCAGAATAGAAAGTGCATAATAAGATGTTCTTCTGGTATAAAACATAAAAAGAGAATAAAAATGAAATAAAATGACCGTTAATTCAGGTATAAATATGTGGCTCCCCCAATAGATGGCTACAATGTATATAGTGCGGGGTCCCAGGGTCCGGCAGCCTTACACCTAACAGCACGGCCACTATTGGACGCTAGGACCTGTACAGTGCAGATGGACCTAGCACCAAGGGTCCAGAACATGACGTCCCTGGAGATGGCGGCTACAAGTGTTTTCCGTGTTTGTTTTTATGTAACCATCTTCGTTATTTTTATAGAATGAAGCGCCGATCCTTCCCCCCAAAAATAACTAAAAGTATAAGGTGTAGTTTTACATTTTAGATCTTTAAGAGGAAACTACCGTGAAATCTCATCCTGATAAAGCAGGGACATTACACAGTAATCTTATATTTGTTCTAAACATCTTCAAAATCTACTTTTAAATTGCTAATGAGCACTTTGGAGTGTGTTACCAGAGCCCCTCAGTGCTGTAGCATCACAAGCTGTTACACTGTGTAGGAGCACTTCCCCGCTAGCATCAGGCACAGGGAGGGGGAATTGCTATGGAGAGAACTGGCAGGACGGTGGGAACAGTGTAACCAGCTGTGAAGCTACGCACAGAGGGGTCCTGGGTAATATAAAGATTGTTAGAAGGAAGGAGGCCATATAAGCATCAGTGCCTGGATCTATGAGTAAGTCCCAGGTTTATCAGATCAGGACGGATTCTGATTGAGATTTCCTGTAAGGCGGCCATCGCACTGATGTATAATTTTGCTTTAATAAAGTATTTTAAATTGTCTGCCGTATTATTTGATTTTCTTTTACATAAAATTCTATAAATCCAAAACTCTGAAAATCTCTATAGAAAAAAAAATTTGAAGAGAGGTCACAAGGTGAAGGTTCTCACGATGTAACATTTGATTCAAAATTCAATGTTTTTTATTGGTTTTACAATTTTTTTTTTACCTTTACACGTAAATTTTCATTTAGTTTAGAATAACCCGACTATAAGCCAACGTTCACCAGATTTTTAGAAATTTACTGTACATTTAGGGTTTCATTTTTAGTAAGTAGATTTTTTTTTAGGTTTTTTTTTTTTTTTTTTAATAATATTCTTATGGTATTATGTTCTGAGATCTTTTGTAACGGGAGGAGGACGTGAGGCCTGGATGGATACAATTGTGAGCAAATGACATCACAAACAACATAAAGGGCGGGGGCTTGACAACTTTTGCTTAGGTGATGAGCGCTGTATAATGAGGTCGACTTTCATGAACATTACCTTTAAGGCCGTTCTTTTTGCCGGTTCTGTGATCTTCTTCCTGTCTGTATATAGTTTTTTCTTCTTTGTTCTGTATTAGATATATTGTACTCTGTGTTTAATGTCATTTTACACGCGCTGCATAAAAGCTGAATGACACTATATCATACGGAAGTTTTTCAATGCCGAAAATCTGTTCTGTGATTGACACATGACTACGTCAACTGATCGATTCCCCCAGTGGCCCTACAGGAGAAACGAGAATTACATACCATTCAAATCAATGCTACCATCCTATCTAAATGGTGTTTTAACCCCATTCAAGACCATTTTTTTTTTTTGTTGTTTGTTTGTTTTTGGGGGGGGGGGGGTTTGCATTCCATTTTTCACTCACAGACTTTCCACAATTTGTACCTTTTTGATTTGATTTTTTCCAATTACAACAGTACTGTGGGTTTTGGTATCTGGGAAATTCGACTTTCTTTTTGCACCATTTAATAAATGTTTTCATGTCCTGGAATCTGGAAGAAAAATTCAAATAGGGTGGAATTGCCCCCCCCCCCCAAAAAAAAAACACCAGTGCAAATGTAAATTGGATTTATTTTTCATGACAGGGTGTAACTCATATTTGATAAATCGGGTGATTTTGGGTCGGGGACACCTCAACATGTATATTTCTGTTTATTTTTTTGAAACGCAGTGAACTGTGAATTGTTTTTTTATAAATTTTTTTTGTTTTTTTTAAGTCCTATTAGTATTTGAACCAAAGGGGGTCGAACTCTTAGAATCATGTGATGTCTCAGTATATTAATATAATTCTAGATGAAGCCTTGTCCGAGATGTTAGATTTTATTTTAATACATTTTTTTAAATTTTATTTTCTTTAACCCTACCAAAGAACTCTTTCCATTTCAATTTCACATTTTCACCCCAACATAAAAAAAAATCCTATAATTTTTATTTTTTTTTATTTATTTAAACCGTGTCCGAGCGGTTATGGGGGCTTGTTTTCTGTGTAAGGTTTGTATTTTCTATCTCAGTATTTAATATTCCAAGTACGGAAGGCCAGAGAAATTTTCTTTTGAAATTGAGGAAAGAAAAAAAAAAAAAAAAAAACACCTTTTGTGCCATTTTCTCTTGGGGGTTCCCTCCTCTTTGTTCTTGGGTGTTGTACAAATCAAATTTAGTAGTTTTAATAGATTTTTTTAAAAAAAATCTTTGTTGCGCCTTTTTCTGATGCTATAACTTTTCCATGCTGAAGCTTTTTTGCGGGATGAGACCAACGTACCTGACTCACTGTTACAAATCGGCAGAAAAGAAGACCTTTTCCCGCTCTAACTTCTACAGGAAGTTCTCTCCTCCTCCTCTGCCTATGAGCTCTACAGGCAGTTGTCCCCTCTTACCTATGAATTTCTCGAGATCTACAGCCCTTCTCGTCACAGGTCACCTGTACCTTATCTAGACGTTTCTGTTCTGATATACAAATTCCGCTTTTGTGACTCATGCTGGTGCTGTGACTCCTCTCAGCAGTAAGCCACGCCCCATTATTGGTGATTGACAGCTCTGTATCTCTATCAATCATCACTGCTCTGGTTCCTTGTTTACCGTCGCTAATATTCAACTAACAGACATATACAGCGCTAGTAGCAGATGAGAAAATATTGTGTCAATTCTTTACAACGGTGCCTTTGCGCTTTCTTACATCTGACATGTGACCATTACATCTCGCAGGTCTCTCGAGCCTTCTAACAATAGCAAACAGTACGCCCAGTAGGGTGGATTACATGAGAGCCCTCATGGAGGGATGGAGAGGAGTAGAAGTCCATGGAGGCTGTGCGTGGACTTCATGGAGAAAAAAAAGAAAAACAAAACTCTGAGCCATTGTGAGATAAAAATGCCTGCTCTTATTTGGCTACTCCGGGTACGGGGACATGGGTGTTGCTGGCGGGATTTTACCCCGTGCATTCAAGAAGTAGTAGCCATGACTAGGTGGCATTGAAGACCAAGAAACGCGTAGGACTTTGGTTCCTCTTTGTGCACACACTTTTGGGAAAGTAGCTTGCTATGTTTTTACTGGATATTGACTTGAAATAAAAGGTTCGTCGAAGAAGACAGGTTTTATCTCACACTGTTGGGAGTTTAGTTTTCTTTTTTCTCCACGATTTGAAGTTCTACGCAAAGCAAGTGGTGAATCTCAGCACGTGTGAAGCCAACGGAAACGGCGGAGCTGTACAATACTTCTCTTTTTGTTTTGCTGTGACTTCATGTGGTCAGATGCATGGGGCAACAGTTTCTATTGTAAAGGCTAAAGGACCTGAGATAGTCACTCTGGTCACATGACATGAATGTGACCAGTAAGAAGGGGCGGCACGTGGACTGATGGTTAGCATTCTGACTCTGCAGTGCTGGGGTCCTGGGTTCAAATCCCACCGAGGTCAACATCTGCAAAGAGTTTGTATGTTCCTCCGTGTTTTGTTTGGTTTTCCTTCGGATCCTCCAGTTTCCTCCCACCTCCAAAACATACTGGGGTAGGTGTTTAGATTTCCCTGTCCCCATGGGCTGTCCGCGCTGCGTAATCTGTACCCCCTATAATTATGTATTATAAGGCATCGGGGTATTAAAGGGGAGGGGCCAGATGAGCAGGACAGCCCCTCTGATGCCAAGTAACTATGAGAAAAAGGTGATTTATGTGGATGTAATACAAAACAATTTTAGACTAAAAGAAGGGGGCAGTCAGTTATTGAGGCTCTATAGGAAACCTGTCACTGTGTTATAGTGCAAATGGCTGACAGGTTCCCTTTAAGGAAAACGCAGTTTTTTTTATTAATTTTAGCACAAAACGTGAAATGGTCCGAGCTTTTGGATTTTGCAATGTTTCCAGAAAAGCAGAGATTAAGATTTTATGTTATTGTTCCATTCAGTTTTAAAAATGTGAAAAACTCAAGTCACTGACTTTACATTTTCAGAATTTTTTTTTCTCTAAATGTTTAAATTGTAGTAATAAAAAAACAAAACAACAGAAACTTCAGGAACTTACCCACCCAATAAGTTTCTTGTACTTCCTCACCCACTTCTTCCATTGCTTATTTTGGATAAATAATGAAGGACAGTGAGATGGATCGGCAAGGGATCGGCATCACCAGTGCGATTCTCTTTTTGTGCAATAACTTTTTTTTTTTGGGAGATGATGAAAACATTGGGAAGAAAACCAAAAAAAATTAAAAAATGATCCACACACAAGTTAAAACACTTAAAAAAGGTTTAATGATGTTTACAACAGAAATGAAACTGTACAGTTACAGTAAGTTTAATATATATAAAAAATACAGCAGACAAGTGCAGGTCACCACAAAAAAAAAAAAAAAAAAAAAACAATCTACCATTATCCCGATTCACTGTTGTCTACATGATGCGTCCAAGGATCCGGCTCGTTCAGGAGCGCGACAGTTTATTTTCAAAATTTCAAAATCTTTTTTTATTTTTTTTTTTTTTTGAAGAGACAGTTCCCAGAATCTCATATGCGGAAAAAAAAAAAAAAAAATCTATAAAGAATTCACAATTTGGTCAGTTTAGCTATGTAAGGGTGAACGGTTTTATTGTCGACCAGACAATTCCTCTAAGCTTTAGTATCGAGCGAATGGGAGTATCTTTACTGACTCAACACCAAAGATTTGTATAAAAAACTAAAAAATGTAGCGTAAAAAAAAAAAAAAAAAAACACGGGAGAGGCGATATAATAAACCATGAAGCCAAAGGTTAATGCTGCACACCACACCTGAAACCAAAGAACGCGTACAGCAAAGAAACTCTTAAACACAAAAAAAAAAAAACAAAACTTGGGGAAACGGTCCTCTTTAATAAAAAACAAAAAAAAAATTTAAAATTTTCAACTGTTATTCACTTGAAAATGGATATTTTTTTTAAATCAGTGTAAGCGACCAAGAGGCAGGTACATCCGAGATCGTTTCTCTTCCCTTATATGATATTATGTTACACAACAGTCTTTTGGAACTTTCCGTCGTTTGTATTTTTTTAATTTTTTTTTTTTTTTAAACTTTAATATGAAATACTAGGCAGTGAATAAACTGTTATGTTATACATACAAGCACAAAACCCAAAACATACAAAAATACTATTATCCACTACAAGAGAAGAGCGGTCAGTTTAATCTCAATGCTATGAATTCTTAAGAGCATTAAACTGAAACAAAACGAGAAATTCAACCATACAACTTATAATTTTTTTTAGTTTTTTTTTCTTTTTTTGAGTTTTTTCTTTTAAATCCGAATAATCAAAATATACATCTAAAAGCTTTGGAATTATGAGGTTAGATAATTCAAAGTGCTGGGTCATAGTAAACTTTATCACAAGTCTAAGGTTCTCTGCGGGGAAGAAAACTTATCTTTGGATACTGCATCAGGCTAATATTATTATTATTTATACACTTTGATTTTTTGTTGGATGTGATGACCAACACACCCACCGCCCGATAATAAACGATAAACATCCTGAAAAGTCCTCATTTGAACACCACCCAACCATCCACCGCCTTTGACCAACCCACGAACCCCCTCCCCCCCTCAACCCCCCCCCACGTCTGAACCTTGTATAACCCCGACCCCAGAAACCAACCCCACCTGCACCCCAACCCCTGAGAACAAACATCCCCGACAACCTTCTTCTGCACCCCACCCACCCCCCCCCCCTCTCAAAAAAAAAAGTCCCCCCCCCCCCCCACCCCATGTTTTCTTTTTAAAAAAAAAAACCTTCACAGGATCTACATAAACCCTAGCCTAGCACACACAACACAAAAAAACTATATGAGAAATACAATGCATAGTTGCACGTTGGTGCGAAGAGAAGAAAGCAAATGCGAAATGCAGGGAAAAGCTTGCGATCGAGGAGGTCTGGGATCCGATTTCAAAAAAATTTATAGTAGGTCGTAGAATAAATTCGTTGGACGAAAACCAAAAGGAGAGAAATAAAATTGTAAATTATGAAAAAAAAAAAACAAGTGACACTCACGTGCTAGAAGTCATCACCCCCGGACCACCGACCCGGCTGACGGGTCCAAACCCAACAGGGTGGAGACGTCTTGTTATATGCATGCTTCTTTTTTGGGATTCAAGAGCTCCGCCGCTCGGCCCTGGAGTGAACCAAACCCACCTCAGAGCAGCCAAAACGTACACGAGCTTTATATGACAGGTCGGGGTCTCTTTCAGGAAGCACAAAGCACCAGGAGATCTACCATTTTGGTCGTAGCCAATGTCAATACTAGAACGCTCAATGG
>WNYA01002420.1:0-41916 GCA_019512145.1 Engystomops pustulosus
CGTTACCACACATAGGATTAGATACACAGCTCAGCAGCCAGTATTCACACAGATAGATTAGATCACAACTCAACAACCATAGCCACGATATGAGTAGATACAAACACTCAGCGACAGTATCAACCATAGGATTAGAACACAACGCTTCACACAGTATCACACATAGGATGAGAGACCAGCTCAGCAAGGAGTAGCACACATACGGATTAGAATACATAGCTCCGCTTTATACACACACATAAGGATATAAAGCACACTCGCAACAGTATCCCACATAGGATTAGATACCACAGCTCAAGCCAGTATCAGGATCACACATATGAGAAGTACACACATCCCTCCAAAGCAACAGTTATCACAACATAGATTAGATACAGCTCAGCAACGTATCACACAACTAGGATTAGATACACAGCCCAGCCAGAACAGTATCCCCACCAGGGATAGGATTTAGATACACAGCTCAGCAGACAGTATCACACATAGGAATTTTATATACCCCCCTCCGCCCGCACAGTAAATCACCCATAGGAATAGATACCACAGCTCAGCAGAAATATCAACACTGACCGGATTCTACATACAGAAGCTCAGCTGAGTCAATCAAACAGCAGAGGATGTAATACATGGCTCAGCAACAGTACACCACATAGGAATAGAATCACAGCTCCGCAAACGAGCTATCACACAGGATAAGATTGAGATACACTGGGGCTCAAAGACTTCACACATAGGAGTAATACACAGCTCATCAAAGACGTAATCCACCTAAGAATTAGATCCACAGCTTCAGCAGACTGTATCACACAGAACTAGATTAGATACACCAGCACCACCAGTCAGTATCACACATGAATGGCTTAGATACACACAGCTTCAGCCGATGGTACCAACACAGATAGATTAATCCCCACAGCTCAGCAGATAGTATCACACATAGGAATTAGATACCCAGCCTCAGGAGACAGTATTCACATAATAGGATTAGATACACAGCGCCATGAGACACGTTATCACACCATTAGATTAGAACAAAACACGCTCAGAAGAGATGTATCACACATAGGATTAGATACACAGCTCAGCAGACTGTCATCACACCTAAGAATAGATTACACAGCTCAGCAGACTGTATCAACACATAGGATTTAGTAGATTACACAGCTCAGCCAGACTGTATCACACATAGTAATTAGATACACAGCTCTGCAGACTGTATCAACACCACGTAGGATAGATCCACAAGCTCACATTCCCCGTATCCACACCATAGGATTAATACACAGCTCAGCAAGTCAGTATCACACAAATGGGATTAATACAACCGCCTCAGCAGACATTAATTCTACACATATTAATTAGATACCCATCTCAGCATCACCAGTATCACACAACTAGGATTTAGATACAACATGGCTCAGTCAGCAACAGTTATCCACTCACAGGATAGGAATTAGATACACAGCCTTTCAGCAGACAGTACCACACATAGGATTAGATACACAGCTCAGCAGCACAAGTATCACAACAGGATGAAGAATTAGAATACACCGCTCAGCAACAGTCTTCACACATATAGATTAGATAACAACAGCTCAGCAGACATTACCACACTGATAGGATTAAAATACACAGCTCCAGCAACAGTTAATCACACATAGGACTTAGATTTCAATCGCCTCAGCAGTCCAGTTATCACAACAGGATAGGATTAGACACAACAGCTCAGCAGGACGTATCACACAGGATTGGATTTTTATATACACAGCCTCAGTAGACAGTAATCACACCAGGATAGCATTATACACAGCTCAGCCAGACTGTATCACACAGGATTAAGGATTATATACACAGCTCAGCAGACCTGTATCACACATAGGAATTAGATACACAGCTCAAGCAGACAATTATCACACATATGATTAGATACTTGCTCAGCAGACAGTATCAACACAGGAAGATTAGATACACAGCTCAGCAGAACAGTATCCACACATAAGGATTAGATACACACTCAGCCATACAGTATCACACATATAGGATTAGATACAAACAGCTCATCAAAGACAAGGATCACACATAGGATTAGATACACAGCTCAGCAGACAGTATCACACAGGATAGGATTAAGATACACAGCTCTGCATACTGTATCACACACAGAATAGGATTAGAATACACACTCAGCCAGACTGTACCACACATAGGATTAGATACCACCGCTCAGCAGACATTATCACAACATATGATTAGCAAAACATTGGCTCAGCATACAGTATCACACGATGAAGGGGATTTCGCATACAATCTCAGCATACGTATCACACATATGATTAGAAACATGGCTCAAGCAAGACCAGTATCACACAGGAACAGGGATTTAGATACATGGCTCAGCCAGAACAGTATCCACATATGATTTAGATACACAGCTAAGCAGACAGTATCACAACATGAAAGGATTAGATACACAGCTCTGCAGACTGTATCACACATGGATTTTTAGATAGATACACAGCTCCAGCAGACAGTATCACACACATAGGATTAGATACACAGCTAAGCAGACGGGTATCACACATGATAGGATTAGATACACAGCTCTGGCATAACTGTATCACACATAGGATTAAATATACACACTCAGCCATCCAGTATCCACAACAGGGATAGGAATTAAGATACAACAGCAGCTCTGGCCAGACTGTATCACACCAGGATAGGATTTTAGATACCAGCCTCCAGCAGTCAGTATCACACACATAGGAATTTTAGATACACAGCTCAGCAGACAGTAATCACACATAGATTAGCATTAACATCAGCTCAGCCAGGAAAGTATCACAACATGACAGGATAGATACATAGCTCCAGCTGTATCACACCAGCATAGGATTTAGATTACACATCTCAGCAGACAGTATCACACATAGGATTAAATACACAGCTCAGCATAAAACGTATCATCACACAGGATAAGATTAGATACACTGCTCAGAAGACTATCACAACATAGGATAGATACACCAGACTCAGCAGACAGTATCAACACCTAGATTAGATTACACAGCTTCATCAGACTGTATCCCACGGGATAGGATTTTAGAATACAACAGCACATCAGTCAGTTATCCACACATGATGGATTAGATACACAGCTCAGCAGATTGGTATCACACAGGATGGATTTAGATTTACAAACAGCCTCATCAAGACATTAATCACAACAGGAATAGGATTGATACAAATACACAGCTCAGCAGATAGTAGCACAGATCATCACCAATGATAGGAATTAGATACATGGCTCATCAGACAGTAATCACACACGGACAGGATTAATACACAGCCTAAGCAGACATTATCACACAGGAATAGGATTTAGATCCAGGGCTCAGCAACAGTTCACACAGGAAATGGTTTAGATACACAGCCTCATGCAGACAGTAGCCCACACAGAATAGAATTAGAATACACAGCTCAGCAGCCTGTATCACTACAGGACAGGATTTTAGAATACAATGGCTCAGCAGACAGTATCCCACCAGTACAAGGATTAAGATACAACAGCTTCAGCAGACAGTATCACACAGGATTGAATTAGATTACAATTGCTCAGCCATACAGTATCACACAGGATATGATTAGATACACACAGCTCAGCCAGACCGTATCCAAATCACAACACGGAATAGGAATTAGATACACAGCTCATTGCAGCCTGTATCACACAGGACAGATTTATATACATGGCCTTCAGCAGACAGTATCACACACTGCTAGGAATTTGATACACAGCTCAGCAGTTATCAATCAAGGATAGGATTATAATAACACACTCAGCAGTTCAGTTAAATCACACGGATAGGATTTAGATACATGGCTCATCAGACAGTGTACAACAGGGAGAGGATTACGATACACACAGCTCCAGCAGACAGTATCACACAGGAACATGATTAAGATACACAGCTCACAGACAGTTAATCATACAGATGGGATGAGATACACAGCTCAGCACTCGGTATCACAAGCAGGATAGGATTAGTACAACAGCTCAGCCAGACAGTATCACAACAGGAAGGAATAGCTACACACTCAGCAGGAAACAGTACACACAGGATAGGATTAGAGACACAGCCTCAGCAGACAGTAATCCACAACAGGATAGAATTAGGATACACAGCTCAGCATCAGAATCACCACAGGTAGGATTAGATACACAGCCTCGCATTCAGTCTCACACGGATAGTATTAAGATACCACAGCTCAGCAACATATCAACAAAACAGGACCATGTGTAAGTACACAGCTCACAGGTCATATCCACACCACAACGGAAAAATAAGGAATTAGATACACAGCTCAGCAGTCACTATCACACAAGGATATGAAATGAGATAACATGCTTCAAGCAGTCAGTATCACACAGGGATAGGATTAGAATACATGGCTTCAGCAGACAGTAATCAAGCACCAGGAATAGAAATTAGATACAAACAGCTCAGCATTCCAGTATCACAAAACAGGATTAGGATTAATACATGGCCTTCAGCAGACAGGATCACACAGTACGATTAGATAACATGGCTCGCAGAAGTATCACACAGATATGATTAGATAACAAGCTCAGCAGAAACAGTATCACACAGGATTAGGATGAGAATACACATCTTCAAGCCAGACAGTTATCACCAGAAGGATTCGATACACAGTCAGCAACAGTATCACACAGGATAGGATTAGATACACAGCTTCAGCAGACGGTATCACACAGGCGACAGGATTAGATACACATCTCAGCCGAACAGTTCACACAGATAGTATTACTACAAATGGCTCAGCATGCTGTCCACACAGGAGAGGATTAGATACACAGCTCAAGCAGAACAGTTACTCACACAGGATAGGATTAGTACACGCTCACATAGGATAGGTCCTTCGCCCATAGCGTTACATTCTCTGGGCCCCTATATAACTAAAGGTCTGACGTATCTGCAGTATAGGGTTATATATATATATATATATATATATATAGGACCCTGGGGCCTGGAGTTGGGGGTATGACCTGTCCCGTGACCTGCAGTATTATAGGGACACGATCACTGATGATTTGCCTTGTTAGTGATTGGGACGGGTGCCAGGCGGGTGTCGCGTTGCCGCCGCTGTGATGTGGTTTTTGGTAATTTTGGCTTTTGTCTCCGTCCGCCTGACTGACTTGAAATAAATGATGGGCCGGTCCGTCATCACACCGCACAACAAGCGCAGGCTACACTGGGAAATGTTAATTTAACAACAAGGTCCACCGCACCCCAAAAACCACCGGAGAGCAGCTCCTACAACCTCCCATTACTATAATATATCTACTGACAGTATAATACACATCCCCTGTATAATACCGCATCATCCTGACAGTATAATACACATCCCCTGTATAATACCGCATCCTCCTGACAGTATAACATACCAAAACCATCCGCTGATCGCATCCTTACGTATAATAACCATACCCCTTATAACTACCGCATCCTCTGGACAGTATAATCACATCCGCTGTATAATAACCGCTCTCCTGACAGTTATAATACACAATCCGCTGTATAATACCAATACGGCATCACCTACAGTATAACTACACATCCCCTGTATATAACACCCGCATCCATCCTGACAGTATATTACACATCCCCCCTGTATAATACCGCAATCATCCATGAACGTATATATACACTTGTTCATCCCCGCTGTATAATACCCCGCATCCTCCTGACAATATTAATACACATCCCCGCTGGTATCAAACCCTGCATCCTCACGTGAACTATAAATACACCATCCCCGTATAATACGCATCCTCCTGACAGTATAATCCACATCCCCGTATAATCCCACGCATCCCTCCTCCACAGAATAATAACACTCCGCTGTATAATACCCCGATCATCCTGACAGTATAATCACACACCTCCGGCTGGTATAATACCGCATCCTCCTGACAGTATAATACACATCCGCTGTATAATACCGCATCATCATCCTGACAGTATAATACACATCCGCTGTATAATACCGCATCATCCTGACAGTATAATACACATCCCCTGTATAATACCGCATCCTCCTGACAGTATAATACACATCCCCCTGGTATAAATACCCACCCGCATCCCTCCTGACAGTATTTTTTTAAAAAAAAAAAAAAAAATTTTACACATCCCCCCGTATAATACCCTACTTACCGCCATCCTCCTGACAGTACATCTAATAATAATACCATCCCCTGTAATATACCGCAATCCCTTCCTTGAACAGTCATAATACAGCATCCCCGTATAATACCTAATACCAACGCATCCTCCTGACAGTATAATACACATCCGCTGTATAATCCGCATCAATCCTGACAGTATAATACACAATCCCCTGGTATAATAACCGCCAATCCTCCTGAAACCAGTTAACAACAGTATAATACACATCCCCTGTATAATAAATACCCGCATCCAACCCCCCTGACCAGTGATAAACACATCCCCCTGTATAATAACCGCATCCTCCTGACAGTATAAATACACACATCCGCTGTTATAATACCCCGCATACCCTCCCTGACAAGTATAATACACATCCGCTGGTATAATACCGATACCCCAATAACTGCTCATCCTGATCAGTATAATAACACATCCCCCTGTATAATAACCGCATCCTCCCTGAACAGTATAATACACATCCCGCCTGTTTATAATACCGCATCCTCCCTTACAAGTATCTACACATCCCCCTGTATAATTAATACCGCATCCTCCCGGACAGTATAATACACATCCCCTGTATAAATACCGCATCCCCTGGACAGTATAATAACAACATCCCTGTATAATACCGCATCCTCCTGAACAGTATAATACCCATCCCCCTGTATAATACCGCATCCTCCTGACAGTATAATACACATCCCCTTTGTTATAATACCGCATCCTCCTCCCGATCCTGACAGTATAATACACATCCCCTGTATAATAAACCCCCTCCGATCAATCATCCTGACAATTATAATTTTTTTTAACACATCTGTAATAATAACCGCATCCTCCTGAACAGTATAATACACATCCGCCTGTATAAATACCCGCATCATCCTGACAAGTAGAATAACACATCCCCCCTTGTATAATACAACAGCATCATCCCTGACAGTATAATACCACATCCGCTGTAATAATTACCGCATCATCCTGACATTATAATTACACAACTCCCTTTATAATATACCGCATCATCCTGACAGTATAAATACACCTCCCACTGTATATAATACCCGCATCCTCCCTGGACAGTAATAATACTAACATCCCCTGTATAATACCGCATCATCCTGACAGTATAATACACATCCCCTGTATAATACCGCATCCGCCCTTGACAGTATAATACACCATCCCCTGTAATAAATAACCAGCATCCCCTCCCTGAAACAGTATAATCACATCCCCTTGTAATAATTACCGCATCATCCTGACAGTATAATACCACATCCCGCTTGGTATAATAATATTACCGCATCCCTCCTTGGACAGTATAATACACCTCCGCTGGGTAGTAATACCAGCAATCATCCTGACAGTATAATACAACATCTCCCCGCTGTATAATATACAGCATCACCCTGAACAAGTATAAAATACACATCCACTGTATAATACTACTGCATCCCCTCCCCTGACAGTATAATACACACCGCTGTTATAATACCCGCCCATCCCTCCTGACAGTATAATACACATCCCCTGTATAATACCCGCATCCTCCTTTACAGTATAATACAACATCCGCTGTATAATACTGCATCATCCTGACAGTATAATACACATCCCCTGTAATTAATACCGCGCATCCTACTCTGACAGTATAATCCACCATCCCCTGTATAATACCCCGCATCATCCCTGACAGTATAATACACATCCGCACACTGGTATAATAAATACAACCGAATACCACCTTTAATAAAACCCACCCGCATCATCCTGACAGTGATAATACACATCCGTCGTATAATCCACCCGCATCATCCCTGACAGTATAATACAACCATCCGCTGTTATAATACCCCATCCTGACAGTATAATACACAATCCGCCTGTATAATACACCGCATCCTCTCTGAAGATAATACACATCCGCTTTATAATACCCACCGCATCAATCCTGAACCGTATAATACACATTCCCCTGTTATAATATATAATACCCGCATCATCCTTGACAGTATAATACACATCCGGCTGTATAATACCGCATCCTCCTGACAGTATAATACACATCCCCTGTTATATCCATCATCCTGACAAGTATAATACCATCCGCTGTATATAACCCGCATCATCCCGAACATAATAATACCCACATCCGCTTGTATAATACCTACCGCTCAAACCCTGAAACAGTAAAAATCACATCCCCATGTATAATATACCGCATCCATCCTGACAGTATAATACACATCCCGTATAATACCGCATCAATCCGACACAGTAATAATAACACCATCCCCTGTATAATACCAACCGCCATCCCTCCTGACAGTATAATACACATCCCCTGTATAATAAATACCATACCCGCATCACCCTGACAGTAAATAATACACCATCCCCCTGTTATACATACCATAATACCACCGCATCCTCCTGACAGATAATAATACACATCCCCTGTTAATACCGCCATCCTCCCTTGACAGTATAATACACTCCGCTGTCTAATACCACCCTCACCGCATCCTTCCCTCCTGACATATAATACACACATCTCCCCTGTTAATCAACCGCATCATCCCTGACTAGTATAATATACACATCCCCCTGTATAATACCCCCCGCATCCCTCCTGATCCTCCCTGGACGTTAATACATATCGCTGTATAATAACCATACCGCGATCCCCTTTCCTGACAGTAAATAATAACATACATCCTTGTATAATACCGCCATCCTCCTCACAATGTATAATACCCAATATACACATCCGCTGTATAATAATCCCGCATCATCCTGACAGTTAAATAATAAAAACACATCCCCCCCTTATAATACCACCCCGCATCCATCCCCCTGTACCGTATAATAACACATCCCCTGTATAATAATAATACCAGCAAGCCCTACTGACAGTATAAATACACTCCCCCTGTATAATACCAAAATACCGCAATCCTCCTCTGACAGTTATAAAATACACATCCCACTGTATAATCCCGCATCCTCCTGACAGTATAATTACACAATCCCCTGTTACATACCGCATCCTCCTCACAGTATCATACCATCCCCTGTATACTAATACCGCTCCTACCTGAACAGTATAATACACGCCCCTGTATAAACCCCGCTCTCCTGACATTAATACACAATCCCCTGTATAATACCCGCATCCGCATCCTGACATATAATACACACTCCGCTGTATAATAACCCGCATTCCTCCCTGACAGTTATAATCACACAGTCCGCTTCTGTATAATACCGCATCCTCCCTGACATATAATACAACCATCCGCTGTATAATCGCATCACTCCTGACAGTATAAAATACATCCACTTATAATACCGCTCCTCCTGACAGTATAATACACATCCCCTTATAACACCGGCCATACCCTCCTGACAGTATAATCACATCTCCCCCTGTATAATACCACGCATCCTCCTGAACAGTATAATACCTCCCTCCTGCTGTATACCCCCAGCACTCCTCCTGACAGTATATACCATCCGCTGTATAATACCCGCTCAACTCCTGACAGTATAATAACACTCCCTGTATAATACGAACATCCTCCTGAACGTAAGTACACATCCCCTGTTAATAATACCGCCATCCTCCTCCCTGGAAAAACAGGTATAATAACACATCACCCCTGTATAATACCGCCTCCTCCTGAAGTATAATACAGCATTCCTGTTATATACCGCATCCTCCTGACGTATAATAACACATCCCCCCTGTATAATAACCAGCATCCTCCTGACCAGTATAGATACACACCCCCTGTTATAATCCGCATCCTCCTGGACAGTATAATACACATCCCCTGTATAATACCAGCTATCCCCTCAACAGTATAATACACATCCCTGTATAATACCGCCAATCCTCCTGACAGTATAAATCACAGTCCCCTGTAAATACCCCGCAATCTCCTGCGCACAGTTATATACACAATCCCATCTGTTTATAATACCTGCGCATCCGCCCTACATTTCACATCCGGTATAATACACGATTTCACCCCTGTATAATACCGCATCCTCCCTCCGAAGTATAATAATACACATCCCGCTGTTATAATACCTCAACGCATCATCCCTGACAGTATAAAATTACACATCCCTGTATAATACCGACATCACCCCTGACAGTATAATAACACTCTCCCTGTATCCATACCAACCAGCATTCCCCTCACAGTATAATACACCTCCGCTGTTAAATAACCGGCTTCCTCCTGACAGTCATAAATAATCACATACCGCCTGTTATAATACCGATCACCTGACAAGTATAATACACATCCCCCCTGTATAATACCGCATCCCTCTCACAGTAATAATAATACACATCCGCTGTATATACCGCATCACCCTGACAGTATAATACACATCCCCTGTATAATACCGCTCCTCCTGACAGTATAATACACATCCGCTGTATAATACCGCATCCTACTGACATATATATACACAAAAATCCCCCTGTATAAATAATACCCGCATCAACCCCTGACAGTAAATAATACAATCATTCCCCTGTAAAAACCACCGCATCAATCCTGACAGTCATATAACACATCCCCTGTAATAATACCCCACCCGCTCACCCCCTGACATAATATTACCACATCCGCTGTATAATACCGCATCCCCCCTCCTGACAGTATAATACACATCCGCTGTATAATACTGCATCCTCCTGACAGTATAATACACATCCGCTGTATATACCACCCGCATCATCATCAATCCTGACAGTATTAAATACACCATCGCCCTGTTATAAATACCAGTCATCACCCTGACAGTATAATACACATCCCCTGTATAATACCGCATCATCCTGACAGTATAATACACATCCCTTGTATAATACCGCATCATCACCCTGACAGTATAATACACATCCGCTGTATAATACCGCATCCTCCTGACAGTATAATACACATCCGCTGTATAATACCGCATCCTCCTGACAGTATAATACACATCCCCTGTATAATACCGCATCCTCCTGACAAGTATAATACACATCCCCTGTATAATTACCAATACCGCATCCTGCCTCAAACAGTATAATCATCATCCGCTGTTATAATACCGCATCCCTTCCTGGACAGTAATAATACACCATCCCCTGTATAACTACCCCGCATCCTCCTGACAAGTATAATACACATCCGCCCTGGGTATAATCACGGCATCCCTACTGACAGTATAATACACATCCCCCTTTATAATATACCGCATCACCCCTGACAGTATAAATAATACACAATCCCCTGGTATAACAAACAAACAGCCAAACATAAACACCGCCATCTCCTAAAGAAAGGCTGACAGGTTACTTGATGCACTCACCTGGGAGAAGTTTATCATCAGTCCGTACAGTAATACATCAGACTTTTGTGCTTCCTTCGCAAGGTCACGATTTGCGCAAGTTCCCTGAATGTCCAGCTGCGGGCCGCACTGATCAGAAAACGCCCAAGTTTGCCACACCTGATAGCAAAACCTAAGAACTGATCAAGTAACATCTAAGAGGAGAAGATCTAATCCCGCAACGTGGAATGTCGTCAGAAACCTGCCAATAAAAGTGTGACCAATAGAGACTGCAGCCAGTTTCTGTACAGTCATGGAGAGATGGTGTTAATATCCAGACCCTCGCACACTGCTGTTGCTCCTGTTGCTTTCCCCTTGCAAGCCAGTTGTAATGTTATTGTCCCTGGAGAGATGTTGGTAATCAGACCTCCACAACCTTGCTTGTGTTCTGTTGCTCTCTGCAGTGTGCCTCTTGCAGACCAGTGTTTATGTACTGTTCCCTGGAGAGATTTGGTAATTCATACCTCACACTGCTGTGCTCTATGCCTCTCCTCTGCAGCAGTGTTATGTTTGTCCCTGGAAGATGTGTAATCAGACCCACAAACTGCGTGCTCTGTGCCCCTCTCTGCCCAGCCCAGTTGTTATGTACTGTCCCTGGAGAGAATTGTAATCAGACCTCACAACTGGGGCTGTGCCTCATCCCTTGCTCTCTGCAGCCAGTGTTATGGTATTGTCCCTGGAGAGAAGTGTATCCATACATCACACTGCCCTGACTCTGTGCTCTGTGCTTCTCCCTCCAGTCAAGTTAATGTATTGTTCCCTGGAGAGAATGTTAAAAATCAAATGTTAGTACAGCGGACTGTGAATATGGATTACTAATTCCAGGATTGTAGCTTCTCCAAGTTACACTGGGAAGTTGTGTTCTTCAACACTTGCTGTGCCTCTCCTCTGCAAAGCCAGAAGTTTATGTTGGTACCTGGAGATGTTTTTTCTAAACCTACCTTTGTGTATGTTGTTAGTAGCAGCAGGACTGTGATATATGACTTCATATTGCATGATTGTAAATTTTCCAATTACAATGGGGAGAATGTCATCACACTGCTGTGCTCTGTGCTCTCTGCAGCCAGTATTAGGTATTGTCCCTGGAGAGATGTATAATCAGATCTTTGTGTATGTTGGTAGTAGCAGCAGGACTATAATATATGATCAGCTCACTGCTGTGCCCTGTACACTGAGCTACAGCACAGTAATAACCATAGCAGGCTTCACTTTGTATACTGCGGCAGTCACTCAGAGCAGAGGGGAGTGGCTAAGGCAGCTCAATGCAATGTTCATTGACAGCAAGGAGAGAATTTTGTTAAAAAAAAAAGTTTTAGAACTTTGACATTTGTTACTGTTAACTTGTATCAGCACCTTGCTTTACACTGCGGCTCCTCTCCCCGAGGGATACTGAGAGCTCAGTAACCCCGCTATAAGCTATAGCAGTGGGGGTCTGCCTGCACTACAGAAGACCCCGGTGCAGTGCGGATGCGGTCAGGATGTTCTGGCTCCATCCGTGTGATGAAAGAACATTGCAGGATTTTGGAAACACAAGCCTCTCGTCGTTCCATCCATCACATAATAACTCTTGTGTGTATGATGGGTATTACGCCTGACACTGACTAATGACACACTGTCATCTCTAGAGCTGCGCTCACAGAAGGGGAATTGTTACCTGCTCCACAGATAACCCCACAGACACCAGAGGTGAAGGGTAAAGCTCCCCAATCTCTAAGATGTATGTCAGTGTCTGCGAGATTCTGTCCTGACTGATAGTACACAGTATAGTGGAGGTCTGTACCTATCTCTATATCAGTAGTGAGACATGTTATAAAGCTGCATACCAATAGTCACCACAAGGGGGAGCTAATTGAGGACATGTTCATAACAACAGTGCAACTGTGAGCTCCCTCCTACCTGACCCTACTCAGGATCAGTACAGGATAAGTAATGTCATGTATGTACACAGTGACTGCACCAGCAGCAGAATAGTGAGTGCAGCTCTGGAGTATAATACAGGATGTAACTCAGGATCAGTACAGGATAAGTAATGTCATGTATGTACACAGTGACTGCACCAGCAGCAGAATAGTGAGTGCAGCTCTGGGGTATAATACAGGATGTAACTCAGGGTCAGTACAGGATAAGTAATGTCATGTATGTACACAGTGACTGCACCAGCAGCAGAATAGTGAGTGCAGCTCTGGGGTATAATACAGGATGTAACTCAGGATCAGTACAGGATAAGTAATGTCATGTATGTACACAGTGACTGCACCAGCAGCAGAATAGTGAGTGCAGCTCTGGAGTATAATACAGGATGTAACTCAGGATCAGTACAGGATAAGTATTGGGGCTGTGGAGCAGCAGTATAGTGGAGAGAGCACAGCTGTTATATCTCGGGCTGAGGTAGACATCAGTCATTCAGCTTTCCCAGATGCAGATACAGTAGATTAGATCTGTTTGCCATTGTTGTTACTTGGTGGCAGAATGTATCAGGTTGTTCTGTAAATAACATACATTGTTGTTGTCTCGCACTTTCACCTCCTCTAAGGTATAAACCTATGTGTCTCTCTATTTCACCCTTATCTTGTATTGGCAGGTTTGTCATTCAGGATTATGGGAGAGTTGGATGAGACTGTTATGGTTCCCATTATGATGATTTGTGTGCTTTCTTGGCCTTAGAGGGGGTTTCTTGGTAATTTAGTGCTGCGGCCCCTTGCTCTGTGCTCGATGCCCCCCATGTTTCCTGCTAGTCGCCACCTGCTGGTCTTTTTCATGTGTCACGTCCCTTTCACGCCTGTTACTGTCCTTGTGAAGACGTCTCCCATCTATCCTCTACCTCATGAGCTCTGGAGCCCCCGCTACAACCTGACGGGCGCTTAACTGGAGGCAGATTGTCATGGGTTAACACAAAGCACATGTGTCCCAGGCTCCAGAAATCTGACTCACGTGAAGGTTTGCTGGGCCGACACATATGTCTTAGGGATATTTGTACCTTGTTAATTAATTTCTTAGTGCGTGGGGGGGGGGGGGGGGGGGCTCTGTTATTTCATTAGAACACATAATTCCACAGACATCGAGTTTCCTAATAGTGCTGCCTGTATTCAGCACTAGGGGGAGCTCAGAAGCTGACTGTATACAGTCTTGTCATTGGTTCCTATGTGTATACAGTCTGCAGTCAGCTCAGGAGCTCCCCCTGGTGGCAGTAGCTTGATGAATGTTTGTGTTGTATTATGTCTTATCCTTTTATTCATCTAATTTGTATGAGAAATTTGGAGAGAGAGGAAACTTCTGGGACTCTTGGGCTTGGAGTAGTTATAGGGGGTTCTATTCTATCTTTTTTTTTTTTTACTTTTTTTGCATAGGCAACCTCTGAGCATTGATATAGATGTTATTATGTTACTGTATGGCGCCTCCTGCTGGTAGGGTTACCAGTTACTATACTACCGGGTCATACTAGCCCATATACAAAGGTTGGGAGCCAGGTGCTGTGTAATGAGGGCACAAGCCTGTGATTGGCCGAGTATTCATCTTGTGTTTGGGAAGGGACCTCTATGTAGAGACCTCATTAAGCATTGAAGGGACTCATTTTGGAGGTTTTTTTTTTTTAATTAAACACCACCATCTACCATCCAGGGAATGTTTCAGCTGGGGTGACAATTCGGGCAGTGTTGGGTATTTTCCCTGGGGAGATATTTAGTATTTAGACTTTGGAAAATTAATTTATATTCCAGGAATGTAGCTTTACCCATTGCACTGGGGAAGGGGGGTGTCCTCATGCCCAGCACTTCACATTCAGTCCTCCCAGTAGCTGATAAAGTATCCAACCAGGAGCCTGCTACTACTTTACATCAAAGGGGAGAAGCTGCTCAATGCAAAGAGCACAGAGCACAGCAGTGTGAGGATAACCCCTCAGTGCATTTGGAGAAGCTACAATCGTGAAATATAAATATATATATCACAGTCTTGATGCTTCTATCAATATACACAAAAGTCTGATAACACATCTCTCCAGGGACAATACATAACACTGGCTGCAGAGAGCACAGATCACAGCAGTGTGAGGTCTGATTACACATCTCTCCAGGGACAATACATAACACTGGCCGTCGCGCTAATGAACCCTCCAAGTAATCCGCCAAAAAGTTCTGCTCGTAAAAATTTTATGGGATGAAATTTAAAGCAGAGCTGTCAATAGAGCATCCCCTGTATCCGGCGGCCCCACTGCGGGTACTTCATACATATTGTTCCGCGGGGAGTGAAAACTTTTGCAATCTGGGTTATTGCATTGCTAGTTAAAGGAAATCTATCATCAGAATCCATCCTGACATCACTCATAGATTCAGACAAAGTGACTGTGGTATCTTCTTATATTTGATATCCATGGTCTCCTTCCTTCTAAAATCAATTTTTATTATTATGCTGATGAGCCATAAGGGCTCTGGGGCATTACCTGAGCCCCTGCATGATTTAGCTTTACAGGCAGTTACACTGGGTAGAAGCACTTTGCCCTATCACTGTGTGAGATTACATCAGGCCAAGAGAGAGGAAAGTGCTGAGGGAGCAGTTTGGTGCACCATAGGCATTGTCATGAAGTGTGGTGCACCATGCGCGGGGTCATTAGGTTAGATGCACCATGGACGCAGTCATGAGATTAGGTGCTCCATGGGCGCTGTCATTAGGTTAGGTGCTTCATGGGTGTGGTCATGAGATTCGGTGCACTATGCGCGGGGTCATTAGGTTAGGTGCACCATGGGTGTGGTCAGTAGGTTAGGTGCACCATGGGCGGGGTCATTAGGTTAGGTGCACCATGGGTGCAGTAATTAGGTTAGGTGCACCATGGGTGCGGTCATGAGATTTGGTGCACTATGTGCGGGGTCATTAGGTTAGGTGCACCATGGGTGCGGTCATTAGGTTAGGTGCACAATGGGCGGGGTCATTAGGTTAGGTGCACCATGGGCGGGGTCATTAGGTTAGGTGCACAATGGGTGTGGTCATTAGGTTAGGTGCATCATGGGTGCGATCATTAGGTTAGGTGCACAATGGGTGTGGTCATTAGGTTAGGTGCACTATGTGCGGGGTCATTAGGTTAGGTGCACCATGGATGCGGTCATTAGGTTAGGTGCACAATGGGTGTGGTCATTAGGTTAGGTGCATCATGGGTGCGATCATTAGATTAGGTGCACCATGGGCGCAGTAATTAGATTAGGTGCACCATGGGTGCAGGCATGAGGTTTGGTGCCCTATACTTAGTTTCACCAATCGACACCTTACATTCAATCTTGATTGACAGTGCACTCATCACCCTGTAAAACTGGGCACAAAAGGGTGCACCAAACCTCCCGTCCTCCTTGATGTCCTAGCTGTGGTTGATGGAGTCTACCTGATCCAAAATGTGTCCCTAACCAATAATAATGATGTGTAGGGGAGTTTAACAGGAGCTGAATTGCACCTCAATGGTCATAAACTATTGAAGTTATGCAGAAATAATGATTTTTTTTTTCGCAAATCAGCCTGCACTGAGGCGGAGGCGGGGGCGGGCGCGGACCCATTAGGTGAAATTATCACATAGAGGGCTGTGACTGTGGCAAAGGCTACAAGTATGAAAGTGAGACACCATGGAGAGTACACCAGTGCATTTGCATGCTGATTTGCATATACATTAAAAAAAATGGTTTGTGGCCACCAAGGTAAGTTATAGGTCCCTACATTATACTATTATAGGTTTAGGATACATATAAAGGTAACGACTAGTGGAACCCTAGTGCCATCGATACGACGGATAAGAGGGTCCACATCCCCAGTACCTCTATGGACCTCTACACCAGACGACCTCCTGGTAAGGTGCTATCACTATTCCCGCATGGCTCCGGGTGTAGATACATCATGAAGAGTCTCTATGGGATTTATCTCAGCAGGTAAACCAGCTGCGGACAGAAGTGGCCATCATGTCTCCTATATCACAACAGCACTGCCATTAGGAGACTTGTCGATAGGTTCTATGCATTGGGATTATCACATGCTAAAACTTCTCTAAGGTGAATGGGACCATCACACACATGACCAGGTATGGAACTGCTGCCAAAACATGTGCCCCAACATCTAGTGACCCCTCTAATCTAACGTACAGTGCGGACTTGTATACTGGATCCTGCTTTATGGTAATGCTCTACATCCTAGAAACCAAATCACTGTATGTCTCTGTATGAGAGGCTTAAAGGGCATCTCCACTCAGATGGTTCTTTGTCTAAATATAATGGGGGTCATTTACTAAGGGCCCGATTCGCGTTTTCCCGACGTGTTACCCGAATATTTCCGATTTGCGCCGACTGTACCTGAATTGCCCCGGGATTTTGGCGCACGCGATCGGATTGTGGCGCATCGGGGGGCGTGGCCGAACGAAAACCCCACGTATTCGGAAAAACCGCCGCATTTAAAAACCGAAAAAGTGTCGCTTGGGACGCGCTTACCTTCACCTGGTCCAGCTTGGTGCATTCCGCCGCGTTCAGATGATTTTCGGCGCAGCAGCGCCACCTGGTGGACGTCGGAGGAACTACCTTCATAAATCCCGTCCGGACCCGAATCCTGTGCAGAGAATGCGCCGCTGGATCGCGAACGGGCCGGGTAAGTAAATCTGCCCCATAGAGTATGACATAGGGAACAATTTACTAATATACATTATATATTGAAAATTCCCCACCTGGTCTCCGGAGTCACTTAAAGTCGCCTTGCCTTCATTTGTCCTATTGGTTTCCTGTAACCATAACGTTAGGGCAGGACACAATGGTTGTCATGTGTGAGCTGCCCATTTAGATACAGTATCCGGACACTTGTTTATCATTCATAACATACAAATGGAATTTCCCTTTAAAATGTAGTCAGATGTAGTCAGATACAATTGTATCCCAATGAGAATTTTAAGCTAACAACTATTCATCATTACAAATATAAAAGACACAAACATGAATTTCTTGGTGGCTTTACGGCTACTTACTGACACGACTACAGACGGATAGTAGGCACCAACATGAGCGGCCTGTAGTAAATCCATCAGTTTACGAGATTCTTCCAAATCACAATCCTTAACCTGAAAGTGATAGATAAAAGGAACAATTAAAGGGGATGAAAATAAAGGCGCGCTTGGCGCTCGGAAAATAAACGGACACAGAGCCGGAGGCAGTTCTCTCTGTGTCCCACCAATGCAGAGAAAGTGAATTTGCAGTAAATGACCGACCTTAATGATGTCTGAAATACATAATTGATAATAACTGAAATTATTGTCTTCATTGGCAAGGAATCAGGGTAAAGCAATAGGAAGCACTAGGAGGGACAAGCAGGGATTGCTAGGCCAATCAGATGTTACGACACTGAACATCCAGGATGCTTCCTGAAACAACAGGAAGTATAGGAGCCAGCCAATCAGATATGATCACACTCAACTTCCTGGGCGTCTTCTGAAACAACAGGAAGTACTAGGAGGGACTGCTCAGCCAATCAAATATAATCACATTCAACTTCCTGGGCGTCTTCTGAAACAACAAGAAGTACTAGGATGGACTGCTCAGCCAATCAGATATCATTTCACTCAACTTCCTGGGCATCCTCTGAAACAACAGGAAGTACAGGCAGTCCCCGGGTTACATACAAGATAGGGTCTGGAGGTTTGTTCTTAAGTTGAATTTTTATGTAAGTCGAAACTGTATATTTTATAATGGAAGTTCTAGAAAAAAAAATTTCTTTTGTCCCAGTGACAATTGGAGTTTCAAAATTTTTGGTGTAATTGGACCAAGAATTTTCAATAAAGTTTCATTACAGACACCTTACAGCTGATCATTGCAGCCTGGGACTATAGTAAAGCATCCAGAGAGCTTCACCAGAGCTCACAGTGGGCAGAGGGGTCTGTCTGTAACTATGGGTCGTCTGTAAGTCGGGTGTCCTTAAGTAGGGGACCGCCTGTACTAGGATGTGCTGCTTAGCCAATTAGATGTCACAAAACTTAAATTCCTGGATGCTTCCTGACACAACAGGAAGTACTAGGAGGGACTGCTAGGCCAATCAGATATCACAGACTGGACTTCCTAATACAACACAAAGCACTAGGAGGTACTGCTCAGCCAATCAGATGCCACCACACTCCTGTTACTGGGTGTCTAATGACACAACAGGAATCACTTGCAGGGACTGTTAGGCCAATCAGATATCACCACACTCAATTTCCTGGGCATCTCTCGAAATAACAGGAAGCAGTGGGAGGGACTGCTCAGCCAATCAGAAAACATGACACTCCAATTCCTGAGGGTCTTATGACACAGCAGGAAGCAGTGGGAGGAGCTGCTCATCCAATCAATATCTAAGGCAGGTAACTGCTCCACACAGTGATTGGCTGAGCTGCCTTACCTTGTGTTTCCTGTTATAAAGAGGAAGATGAGCGATAGGGAATCAAGGAATATAAAATAAGAAGCAGCAGGAGTGCAGAGAATAATAAATTAATATTTCACTAGCTCCATGTACAATAACTGCTTCATTGGATAATCGCTGTAAAATATGGCAATAAATGCCAGAATTTCTGCCGATTTTGGGTTGCAATCTATGCCAGGGAGGTGTAAGCTTAGACCAGGCAATGCAAAGATGTTCTGTGATAGACCTGGGGCTTCTGCTTCACTGTCTGTAAGACAGGATTAATAAACCCGCCCTGTAGTACTCACATTTATACACACATAGTTGTAGCACTGTCCCTGATGTATGTTCTGCACGTCCTGGGCGGTTTTGCACATGGAAGAAGAAATCGCCTTCACATTCTGCAAGGACAGAAAAAAATTACTTGTTGCTCACACACTGTAGCAAACCCTCAGCTGTGAAAATCATAATGACTGCAGAGACTTTTCCATTCATTGTCACTATAAACAAACATTATGCACTTTGAACACAATGGGGCTCATTTACTAAGGGTCCGAATCACGCATTTTCTTTGGGTTTCCCAAATATTTCCGATTTTCTACGAATTGCCCCGGGATTTTGGCGCATGCAATTGGAATGGTGCGGCTTTCATGAGACAGAAATGGGGGGGGGGGGGCGTGGCCGTCGGAAAACCTGACGGATTCGGATAAACAGCAGAGTTAAAAAAAAAAATTGTAGCACTCACATGCACCGGGACGAAGAAGATGAACTCCGGCGGACTTCAGCGCGGCAGCGACACCTACTGGATATTGGACGCACAACCTTAGTGAATCCCGGCAAGCTCCGAATCAACGCTTGACAAGACACCGCGGGATCGTGATTGGACCGGGTAAGTAAATGAGCCCCAATGAGCCACATATATCAGTAGTAGTACAGTCTACACTATGTGCAGTTTGCTTGTGTAGTGTGCAGGGGGCGCCAGATTCATCCAAATTGGCGCAAGTTCTCCATGAATCTGGCGCCCCCTGCACGGGAAGTGTGCACCAACTTTTTTTTTGGTGCACCTTTAACATGGGGCATGTGACACAATTCTGTCAGGTCACGGTAATAAATGTGGCGCACGGTCCGACTCTGCACCGGACGCCCCTTCATGTAGAATTTTAGGGCGCGTCGGTCATAGTGCAGCCGCGACATAAAAGTGCCGCAAAATATTTCTTAAATACATAAGGAGTTTACACTTTCAGTGCAAAGTCAGCGCAAAAACTTAAATAAAAAGGCCCAAAGTCTATTAGAAAGTAGCAGAACTATACAATATTTTTTACATAAAACCGTATCCTCACACCTGGGCCCCGCGGCCATAAATCCAGACTCTACACAGATGACCTTGATAAAAGAGAATCAGCTGGAGATCACCGAGGTGTCAGACACAATATCAGCTGCAGCGCAGACATCAGAGGGGGGGTGTATACTTAATCACTGAATATTCATACAAGAGAGGAGAGGACATGCAGTGACCCAGATCAGGAAGCCAGAAATATCCCTGACAGGTAATTCATCCATCCCAGGACCACTGACAGCTACTGTACATCTCCAGCATGATGTATAGCGCACCATCCAGAACCACTGGCGTCATCCTCCCACTGGGAGAATATCAATGTCTACAGGAGAATCAGGAGAGAAGTTACTAACAGAAAACTTTATTCAGCAGAGAAGAGTGTATTTATGTAACTATGTATAACTACTATAATACTGCCCCCTATGTACAGGACTATAACTACTATAATACTGCCCCCTATGTACAGGAATATAACTACTATAATACTGCCCCCTATGTACAAGAATATAACTACTATAATACTGCCCCCTATGTACAGGAATATAACTACTATAATACTGCTCCTATGTACAGGAATATAACTACTATAATACTGCCCTCTATGTACAAGAATATAACTACTATAATACTGCCTCCCTATGTACAAGGAATATAACTACTATAATACTGCCCCCTATGTACAGGAATAAACTACTATAATCCTCCCCCTATGTAAGGAATATAATACTATAATACTGCACCCCTATGTTACAGGATACTAAACTATACTAAATACTGCCCCTATGTACAAAGATATAACTACTAAACACTGCCTATGTACAGGAATATAACTACTATAATACTGCCCCTATGTACAGGAATATAACTACTATAATACTGCCCCCTATGTACAAGAATATAACTACATTATGCCCCTAGTACAGATAAATACATATACTGCCCCTATGTACAAGAAAACTACTATAATACTTGCCCCTATGTACAGGAATATAACTACTATAATGACGCCCCCTATGTACAGAATAAACTACTATATATGCCCTATGTACAAGAATAACTATAAATACGCCCCCATGTACAAGAATATAACTACTATATACTGCCCCCTATGTACAAGAATATAAACTCTATAATACCGCCCCCTAGTACAAGAATATAACTACTATATACTGCCCCCTAGTACAAGAAAAATAACTACTATAATACTGCCCCCTATGTACAAGAATAAAACTATATAATAATCCCCCTATGTACAAGAAAACTACTTAATACTGCCCCCTATGTACAGGAATTAACTACTATAATACTGCCCCATGTACAAGAATATAACTACTATAATACTGCCCTATGTACAGAATATAAATACTATAATACTGCCCCTATGTACAGGAATAAAACTACTATAAACTGCCCTATGTACAAGAATTAACATAATAACTGCCCCTATGTACAAGAATATAACTACTATATTACGCCCCTATGTACAGGAATATAACTACTATAATACTGCCCCTATGTACAGAAATAATACTATAATACTGCCCCCTATGTATAGGAATATAAACTACTATAATACTGCCCTATGTACAAGAATATAACTAACTATAATACTGCCCTATGTACAAGAATATAACTATAATACTGCCCCCTTGTACAAGAATATAACTACTATAATACATAACTCCCTAGTCAAGAATATAACTACTATAATACTGCCCCTATGTACAGGATATAACTACTATAATACTGTCCCTATGTACAGGAATATAACTCATAATACTGCCCCTCGTACAAGAATAAACTACTAAATACGCCCCCTAGTACAAGAATATAACTACTATAATACGCCCCTATGTACAAGAATATAACTACTATATACTGCCCCCTATGTACAAGAATATAACTAACCTATAATACTGCCCCCTATGTAAAGGAATATAACTACTATAATACTGCCCCTATGTACAGGATATAACTACTATAATACTCCCCCATGACGAAATAACTACATAATACTGCCCCTATGTAAGGATATAACTACTATAATACAGCCCCCTATGTACAGGAATATAACTACTATAATACTGCCCCTATGTACAGGAATATAACTACTATAATACTGCCCCCTATGTACCGGAATATAACTACTATAATATGCTCTATGTACAGAGATATAAACCTACATAATACTGCCCCCTATGTACAGGATATAACTACTATAATACTGCCCTATGTACAAGAATATAACTACTATAATACTGTCCCCTATGTACAAGAATATAACTACTATAATAACTGCCCCATTGTACAAGAATATAAATACTATAATACTGCCCCTATGTACAGGAATATAACTACTATAATACTGCCCCTATGTCAAGAATATAATACTATAATACCGCCCCCTATGTACAGAATATAACTACTATAATACTGCCCCTATGTACAAGAAAATACTACTATAATACTGCCCCTATGTACAAGAATATAAATATTATTTAATACTGCCCCCTATGTACAAGAATATAACTACTTAATACTGCCCCCTATGTACAGGAATAAAATACTAATCTGCCCCTATGTAAAGAATAAAACTATAATACTGCCCCTATGTACAGGAATATAACTACTATATCTGCCCCTATGTACAGGAATATAAACTACTATAATACATGCCCTATGTCAAGAATATAAACTATATACTGCCCCCTATGTACAAGAATATAACTACTATAATACTGCCCCTATGTACAGGAATATAACTACTCTAATACTGCTGCCCACTGTACAAGTAATATAACTCTATAATACGCCCCCTATGTACAGGAATAAACTATATAACTGCCCTACTGTAAAGAATATAAATACTATAACTACTGCCCCTATGTATATACATGGAATAAACTACTAAATACTGCCACCATGTACAAGAATATAACTACTATAATACTGCCCCCATGTACAGGAATATAAATACATAATACTGCCCCTATGTACAAGAATATAACACTATAATACGCACCTATGTACAGGAATATACAATAAATTACTATCCCTATGTACAAGAATAAACATCTATAATATGCCCCCTATGTACAGGAATATAATACTATAATACTGCCCCCTATGTAAGGAATATAACTACTATAATACGCCCCCTATGTACAGGAATATAACTACTATAATACGCCCCCTATGTACAAGAATATAAACACTATAATACCGCCCTATGTACAAGATATACATACTAAATACTGCCCCTATGTACAAGAATATAACTACTATAATACTGCCCCTGATGTAAGAATATAACTACTATAATACTGCCCCTATGTACCAGAATATAAACTACCTAATACTGTCCCTATGTACAAGAATATAACTACTATAATACTTCCCCTATGTACAGGAATATAATACTATAATACTGCCCCTATGTACAGGAATATAACTACTATAATAACTGCCCCTATGTACAGGATATAACTACTATAATACTGCCACCTATGTACAAGAATAACTACTATAATACCCCCTATGTACAAGGAATATAACTACTATAATACTGCCCCCTTATGTACAAGAATATAAAAACACAAAACACTATAATACTGCCCCCTGTACAAGAATATAACTACTATACTAACTGCCACTATGTACAGAATATAGCTACTATAATACTGCCCCCTATGTACGGAATATAGCTACTATATACGCCCCCTGTAATGATATAACTACTATAATACTGCCCTATGTACACGAATATAAATACTATATATGCCCCCTATGTACAGGACTATAAACTATAATACTGCCCCCTATGTACAAGAATATAACTACTATAATACTTCCCCCTATGTACAAGAATTAAACTACTATAATACTGCCCCTATGTACAGAATATAATTACTATAATACTGCCCCCATAGAGTACAAGAATATAAACTACTATAATACTGCCCCCTATGTACAAGACTATAACCTATAATAACTGCCCCTATGTACAGAATATAACTACTATAATACTGCCCCCTATGTACAAGAATTATAACTACTAAATACTGCTCCTGTACAGGAATTAACACGATAATACTGCCCCCTGTACATGAATATATCACTAATACTGCCCCCTATGTAGAAGAATATAACTACTATAATACTGCTCCTATGTACAAGGAATATAACTACTATAACTCCTGACCCTCCTATGTACAGGAATATAACTACTATAATACTGCCTCGTGTAAGAATATAATATATAATACGCCCATATGTACAGGAATTAACTACTATAATACTGCCCCCTGTGTACAAGAATATAACCTACTATAATACTGCCCCTAGTACAGAATATAACACTATAATACTGGCCCCTATGTACAAGAATATATCTACTATAATATGCCCCCTATGTACAAGAATATAACTACTATACTACGCCCCCTATGTACAAGAATATAACTACATAATACTGCCTCCTATGTACAGGAATATAACTACTATAATACTGCTCCTAGGTACAGGAATAAATAGTGAGGAGTCCAATATTATAGTTTTGACAGGGATAAAAATAAGTGACCTTACTATGGAGGTATGACTGTTATTATTTAATGGGATTTTCAACAACATCAGGTGTTACTTTTTTTTGGGGGGGGGGTGCAGGGTCAGGTCATGTCTCTGTTTGGGGTCATCACATGTGTCCCCAGACATGATGTTCTATGTGTGACTCGCACGTCTTCCTGTAGATGCAAAAATCGCTTTTTATGTTCAAAAATATGGCAGAAGACAAATCACGTTGTCGCCCTCGGGTGGAGGTTACGCCGTCACTCCAATCAGCTGTCTGCACATAATTGGCGCCGTTGTCGTAATTATCGAAAAAAATAGCGGGTGTACGTGAGAGCGGAGGAAATAATTAGGAAAAGATTAAGGATCCTGGCATGTCGAGGGGCTTAGGATGTCAATCACTCCCCCGCCAGAGGCATCATGGGAGGTGGAGACCGGGGGGCGGCCATTGTGTCTGCTCCCCAACAGGAAACACTTGCAAGGTGGATGAGCTGACACTTAGGACCCTGTCAATAGGTATTCCCCTCCACCCCACCCTCTTCAAAGGCTCAGTGGTAAAATCCAAAACAAAGACAAAATGGATATGTATCTGCAATCCGTCCCTTTTAGGAGCCCACACGTACTTTGTGGAAGAGGAAGGGGCATTGGTGAGACTTATTGGAAAACTTTGGAAACGACACCCCAGGAGGAGTGTGATGGAACCAATAATGGCGGGTTCCACTTGTTCTGGTCCTGCTGCTCTGGCTTCAATCTGATTTCGGTTTCCTTTGACCATAGAATCTGTTTCATTAGTCACATCCTCCGCTGATTCCGGCACCATTGGAATTTCTTCTTTACCCCGCACAGTTCCAAGCGATCAGTGACATTGGTTTTAGCAATCTATACTGTTAAGTGGGTGGTGCTGGCGCTGTAGCAGATTAGATGACCCGCCCACTGACAGAGAGAGTCTAATTAGCATATTGAGGTCCAAAACTAAACAGCAATGATTTCTCCAGAGTGATGGAGACTAGAAAATGTGTTAAATTGTGCCAGAAAAAAAGTGGAGCACCAACTATTAAAGGATTGTAGTAGTGGGGAAATGTCCACTTTAAGAAATTCTTACATGAAAAGAGCGTAAGCCTAACCTAAGGAGATGATCCTCTAATAAAACCATCTAAAGACTCACTATTGTTGTGTTCTCTCTTCCTCTAGAGAATGATCTTTTTTTCCTGCCTCCTCAGGGGATGTCCTAAGGTGACTCCACCCCCGAGGAAGAAAGTGATGCAGCCAATATTAGCTACGGCCTTCCTAATAAACATCTCTCCTTCTGCTCTTATGATATGAAAGCACAGTGTGCGACGCAGTACATGGGTCTAGGACAAACCATTTAATCTATTCTATTGGGGCAGATTTACTTACCCGGTCCTGTCGCGATCCAGCGGCACGTTCTGTGTGGTGGATTCGGGTCTTCCGGCGATTCACTAAGTAGGGCGCCCGATGTACACCAGTGTCGCTGCTGCGCTGAATTCCATCGGAGTTCACTGAAGTTCACCGTCCTACTGGGTGCAGGTAAGTGCGTGTCAAGTGACACTTTTTTTTTTAATACGGCGGTTTTTCGAATCCGTCGGTTTTCTACGGCACCCCCGATTTCCGTCGTGTGCATGCCGGTGCTGATGAGCCAAAATCCGATCGAGTGCGCCAAATCCTGGGCAATTCAGGGAAAATCGGCGCAAATCAGAAATATTGGGTAACACGACGGGAAAACGCGATTCGGGTCCTTAGTAAATGACCCCCCCATGGTCCTGATGCTATACTATTCCACCTAACCTGAGCTATGAGGGCCTCTTTGACCCTTAAATCGGGCTGCGTGTACTAAAACCAAAAATCCCATAACTTTAGGGTGTGAGCGATGCACTAGTGGGACAGAGCAGCCCGGGTATCGTCCGCTTTTGCTTTACCAAGCTCCTGAATGGCATGATATGAGCCCTGCAGGAGCTGGCTTAGCGCCGTCTCGCAGAGCAGGGATTGTTAAGCGCGCCCCTTTACATGTATGTCGGAAACATCATAATCAGGGAAATAATTAGGTTCTGATCTGTGAACTATAGATCTGTCAGCGACTATTGATGAAGCACCAACATGACCTGACAGCCTGAGACACATGGAAACCATCAACAAGAGGAGATGACACATTACAAAGCTTAATATACTTAGGATCTGAAGTTTCTCGACTGAGCTGGTATATCATTGAATCCCAGAACAGGGAAAATATGGATTATATTCCGGATGTAGTTCTCCCAGTGCAGCGTCCTCACACTGCTGTGCTTAGGCTCTCCGCAGCTTCCTCTCAGTATCAGATGTAGTAGCATTCAGGAGCAGTGTGTAAACCTCCACACCGGACAAACACAACAACTGATAACCCAACCATTGTCATGTGCATGCACTGGTAACACCCCATTTCAGTGTGCATGCATGTACACCACTTGTCCGTGTGTATGGAATGGTAACACCCCATTGTCAGTGTGTAAGGACTGATACACCCCATTGCAGTGTGTATGGACAGGTAAACACCCCATTGTCATGGTATGGGACTGGTACACACCCCATTGTCAGTGTGTATGGACTGGTAACACCCCATGTCAGTGTATGGACTGGTAAACCCATTGTCGTGTAGGAATGGTAACACCCCATGTCAGTGTGTATGGACTGGTAACACCCCATGTCAGTGGGTTGGACGGTAACACCCATTGTCAGTGTGTCTGGACTGGTAACACCCCATTGTCCGTGTGTAGAAGGTACACCCCATTGTCAGTGTGTAGGCAGTAACCCAGCTGTGGCATGGTAACACCCATTGTCAGTGTGTTGGAAGGTACACCCCATTGTCAGTGTGTATGGAGAACACCCCATTGTCAGTGTGTGGATGGTAACACCCCATTGTCAGTGTGTAAGGACTGGTAAACCCCATTGTCAGTGTGTAGGGATGGTAACACCCCATTGTCAGTGTGTATGGAACTGGTAACACCCCATTGTCAGTGTGTAGGATTGGTAACACCCCATGTCAGTGTGTATGGACTGGTAACCCCATTGTCAGTGTGTATGGACAGGTAAAACACCCCATTGTCAGTGTGTTAGGATGGTAAACCCCATTGTCAGTGTGTAGGACTGGTAACACCCATTGTCAGTGTGAGGAAGGATACACCCCATTGTCAGTGTGTAGGATGTAACACCCATGTCAGTGTTTAAGGACTGAGTAAACACCCCCAGTCTGTGTGGTAGGACTGTACAACCCATTGTCAGTGTGTATGGACTGGTAAACATTGACCGATCCAGGTGGCTGATGAGGAGCAGGGTCCAGGGAGTCCAATAACCAGAACCTTGTTGGTCCAGTTATTGGAAGGATTGTTACCTTGACATGGGATTTAAGGTGTTGTGAAGCCGAACTCGATCTGTACGGCCTCCGCGAGTTAGGATGACTGGCGAGAAGTTTTGAGAGATACGATCTAAAGGACAACGAGTAGGAAGACATCACACAATAAATGAATAAAATACCATATAATATATATACACACAACACCATACACGGAGAATACCATACAAGTCATATATACCACACACATGTACCACACATACCATATACATACATACCATATAACCATACACGTATATCCTACCCTATGCACATATGACCCAGACCAGTCACCTAATTAATCACACTACCCAGAACAGATCCCCTTAAACTAATACAGACCCCGAACAGATCCCCTTAATAATACAGACCCCAGAACAGATCCCCTAACAGACCCTTTAAATCTAATACAGAACCCCAGACCTGCCTCCTAAATCCAGACCCATATAGAACCCTCTATATATAGACCCCAGATCCAACCTCTAAACGAAGACAGACCCCAGACCAGAATTCCCAAAATACATAACATATACAAACACACAGATCAGAACCCCTAAACAATACCCTTCAAGGACCAGACCCTATTAAGTGATACCAGACCCCAGGCCATACTGTAAGGAAATACAGACCTCAAGACCACCCTTTTAATTAATCGAGTAGATTGTACTAGAAGGGTGTATAATTTGTATCCATACGGTACTACACATCTTTCAAGAATCAGAATAAATGAGATATTGGGGTCGCGCTGTGTACTTTCGTCGAACTTGCACCTTTTTCTGGGATTGGCAACAGTTTGGAACAGGTATTAACGGTGTCTGTGCTGGAACTGTGTTGCACGTGATCGGATTTGGTGAGGCTTGCTCGCCATGTGACATAAAGGGGGGTCGGGCCGTGAAACAATCCCGAACCAATTCGGACTGAGGGCGGATTTACCTTTCAAATTGTGTCCAAGACAATGCACTTCATGCACCAGGAAGAAGGAGGTGAACCCGGGACTGAGTGGGAAGCGACAACATGCAGGATATCGGGCGCAGGATCTAGTGACTACGCACAGCACATTATACACGGACAATGCACCTACAGCCAGGAAGAAGAAGGTGAACTCGGGACCTGAGCGGGGAAGCGACACATGCAGGATTATGGGTGCAGGATCTTAGTGACTAGCCCGCACAGCGCATATACACGGACAATGCACTTACCATGCACACAGGAAGAAGAAGTGAACTCCGGGGACCTGCGCGGGAAGTGACACAATGCAGGAAATTGGACGCAGGATCTTAGTGACTCCCCGCACAGCGCATTATAAGGACAATGCACTTACATGCACCAGAAGAAGAAGGTGAACTCCGGGACTGAGCGGGGAAGCGAACATGCAGGATATCGGGTGCAGGCTCTTAGTGACTCCCGCACAGCGCATTATACACGGACAATCACTTACATGCACCAGGAAGAAGAGGTGAAACTCCGGGAACTGAGCGGGGGGAGCGACCATGCAGGGATATCAGGGCACGATCTTAGTGAATCCCCGCACAGCACAAACACGGACAATGCACTTACATGCACCAGGAAGAAGAAGGTGAACTCCGGGGACCTGAGTGGGGAAGCGACACATGCAGGATTTGGGGTGCAGATCTTAGTGACTCCCCGACACAGCGCATTACACGGACAATGCACTACCTGACAGGAAGAAGAAGTGAACTCCGGGGACCTGAGTGGGGAAGCGACACATGCAGGATAGGGGCGCAGGATCTTAGTGACTCCCCGACAGACGCATTATACACGGACAATGCACTTACATGCACCAGGAAGAAGAGGTGAACTCCAGGACCTGAAGCGGGGAAGAGACACATGCAGGATATCGGGTGCAGGATCTTAGTGACTCCCCGCACAGCGCATTATACACGGACAATGCACTTACATGCACCAGGAAAGAAGGGAACTCCGGGGATCGCGGGGAAGCGACACATGCAGGATATCGGGACGCGGATCTTAGTTGATCCACGCACAGGCATATACACGGACAATGCACTTACATGCACCAGGAGAAGAAGGTGAACTCCGGGGACCTGAGCGGGGAAGCACACATGCAGGATATGTGTGCAACGATTCCAGTGACTCCCCCACAGCGCATAATACACGGACAATGCACTTACAGGCACCAGGAAAGAGAGGTGAACTCCGGGGACTGAGCGGGAAGCGACACATGCAGGATATCGGTGCAGGATCTTAGTGACTCCCCGCACAGAGCCTTATACACGGACAATGCACTACAGCACAGGAAGAAGAAGGTGAACTCCGGGGGACCTGAGCGGGGAAGCGACACATGCAGGATATCGGTGCGCAGGATCTTAGTGACTCCCCGCACAGTGCATTATACACGGACAATGCACTTACATGCACCAGGAAGAAGAAGGTGAACTCGGGGACCTGAGCGGGGAGCAGCAACACATGCAGGATATGGGTGCACGATCTCAGTGACTCCCAACACAGCGCATTATACACCGGACAATGCACTACCAGCACCAGGAAGAGAAGGTGAAACTCGGGGACCTGAGCGGGGAAGCGACACATGCAGGATATCGGGTGCACGATCTTAGTGACTCCCCCACAGGCACATATACACGAACAATGCACTTACATGCACCAGGAAGAAGAAGGTGAACTCCGGGACCTGAGCGGGGAAGCGACACATGCAGGATATCGGGCGCAGGATCTATTTGACTCCCCGCGCACAGCGATTATACACGGACAATGCACTTACATGCACCAGGAAGAAGAAGGTGAACTCCGGGGCCTGAGCGGGGAAGAACACATGCAGGATATCGGGTGCACGATCTCAGTGACTCCCCGCACAGCGCATTATACACGACAATGCACCTTACATGCACCAGGAGAAGAAGGTGAACTCCGGGGACCTGAGCGGGGAAGCGACACATGCAGGGTATCGGGTGCAGGATCTTAGGGACTCCCCCGCACAGAGTTATACACGGACAATGCACTTACATGCACCAGGAAGAAGAAGGTGAACTCGGGGACCTGAGCGGGGAACGAACACATGCAGGATATCGGGCGCAGGATCTTAGTGACCTACCCGCACGTGCATTATACACGGACAATGCACTTACATGCACCAGGAAGAAGAAGGGGAAATCCGGGGACCTGAGCGGGGAAGCAACACATGCAGGATATCGGGTGCAACGATCTCAGTGACTCCCACACAGCGCATTACACGGACAATGCACTTACATGCACCAGGAAGAGGAAGGTGAACTCCGGGGACCTGAGCGGGGAAGCGACCAACGCAGGATATCGGGTGCACGATCTTAGGGACTCGCCAGAACACATTATACAACGAACAATGCATACATGCACCAGGAAAGAAGAAGGTGAACTCCAGGGACGAGCAGGGAAGCGACACATGCGGATATCGGGTGCACGATCTTAGTGACTCCCGCACAGCGCATTATACACGGACAATGCACTTACATGCAACAGGAAGAAGAAGGTGAACTCTGGGGACCTGAGCGGGGAGCGACACAGCGAGGATATCGGTGCAGGATCTTAGTGACTCCCCGCACAGCGCATTATACATGGACAATGCACTTACATCACCAGGAAAGAAGAAGGTGAACTCGGGGACCTGAGCAGGGAAGCGACACATGAGGATATCGGGCGGATCTTAGTGACTCCCCGCACAGCGCATTATACACGGACAATGCACTTACATACCAGAAGAAGAAGGTGAACTTCGGGGACTGAGCGGGGAAAGCGACACATGCAGGATATGGTGCACGATCTTAGTGACTTCCCGCACAGCGCATTATACACGGACATGCACTTCATGCACCAGGAAGAAGAAGGTGAACTCCGGGGACCTGAGCGGGGAAGCGACACATGCAGGATATCAGGTGCACGATCTCAGTGACTCCTGCGCACAGACTTATACACGACAATGCACTTACATGCACCAGGAAGAAGAAGGTGAACTCCAGGGACCTGAGTGGGGATGCGAGCACATGCAGGATATCGGGGCATGATCTTAGTGACCCCCGCATAGCGCATTATACACGGACAATTCACTTACATGCACCAGGAAGAAGAAGGTGAACTCCAGGGACCTGAGCGGGGAAGCGACACATGCAGGATATCGGGTGCAGGCTTTAGTGACTCCCCGCACAGCCGCATTATACAGGACAATGCACTTACATGCACCAGGAAGAAGAAGGTGAACTCCGGGACCTGAGGGGAAGTGACAATGCAGGATATCGGGGCAGGATCTTAGTGACTCCCCGCACCGCGCATATACACGGACATGCAATTACATGCACCAGGAGAAGAAGGTGAACTCCAGGGACCTGAGGGGGAAGCGACACATGCAGGATATCGGGCGAACGATCTTAGTGACTCCCCGCACACGCATTATACACGGACATGCACTACATGCCACAGGAAGAAGAAGGAGAACTCCAGGGACCTGAGCGGGGAAGCGACACATGCAGGATATCGGGCGCAGGATTTTAGTGACCCCCGCACAGCGCATTAACACAAGACAATGCACTTACATGCACCAGGAAGAAGAAGGTGAACTCGGGGACTGAGCGGGGAAGCGGACACATGCAGGATATCGGGCGCACGATCTTAGTGACTCCCCGCACAGCAATTATACACAGGACAATGCACTTACATGCACCAGGAAGAAGAAGGTGAACTCCGGGGACCTGAGCGGGGAGTGACACAGGCAGGTACGGCGACCATATTAGGTGATACATTGCATAATCGTCGGACAATGCACTTTCGGTGAACTCCAGCGGGCGACTAAGTAAATGTAATCACTTTTTAATAAAGAGGGAGAGCGACTTTTGAAAATAATTTTAGTTCCTGTATATCCATATTCCATTGTGATGACTACTACTCCCACCATTGCTGTGGCCCCCTATCATATACACAAGTGGTGGAAGACTAGGGAACCTGTCAGATCCTTCATCCCTGGCCGACTCCAGGAATCCCGATCGGATTGTGAATATTCCCTGTGTAATGAGGAGACAACCCCCACTGATATCAGCAAACAAATATGAGCCCTCTATCGCAGGGACTTGTTGAGCCCACCCAATGCCTGCCTGACATGCCCAGGCGTACAACCAGCGAAGGTCCCGACAAGGCCTGGAGACGTATATTTATAAAGCATCAGGCACATTCCCTGCAACTTCCTCGCTTAATCCCTGCAAACAATTCCACACTGAGCCCAGAGTCAACGCGGCCTCCTGTGACTCATGTCATTGCCTCTCCGCCGGAGCAAACTGCAAACAAGACTCGCCATTTCCTCTTCTGTCCACACCTGCGGTGGTGGCAGCGCCGCTCAGGGCAAGTCACTGTCTGCGAACACAAGACAAGCCACATCCGGCGGGTGACCTGAAATGTGACTGGGGAGGCATCAGGGAGGCCATAGGAAACCCAAAACCTACAGGGACGGGAGGGCTGCTCTACTTTCTGACAAGTTATTGAAATTGCTCCTTGTATGAAGGGTGTGGGCTGTCATGTGGACGTCACCTCGCTTGTGATTAGCAGCTGTGAAGTGGCTTTCTCTAATGGATGCCCTTAAAGCAAATCTATTATTGCATATATGGCGTAGTACATGGAAAGACAAGAATGAAGGGATGTAGATACAGCAGTGACTATTCTTTAGTTTATTGCTGAGACTGTATGCTGTGAGAGGGGAGGAAGAGCAGCAGGGAAGATCTCAGCAAACAATTGTTACCTAGGATACCTATCCTTATGTTTTCTAAGACAGTAGTACATGTGAATATTAAAATGTTACATGTGTAATAATGAAAAAGGGGTCATATTTATTCCTCCAATAACCCGCAGCCCCCCTGTTCATCCCATTGTGATCTCTATTCAAAATACTTTTTTCACTCAGGTCAAGAAAAAAAAATTCCATCTTGTGTAAAACAGTGCATAGAAGACAGGAAGGAAGCGATGTAGATACAGCAATAACTATTCTTTAGTTTATTGCTGAGACTGTAGGGCAGATTTACTTACCCGGTCCATTTGCGATCCAGCGGCGCGTTCTCTGCGGTGGATTCGGGTCCGGCCGGGATTCACTAAGGTAGTTCCTCCGCCGTCCACCAGGTGGCGCTGCTGCGCTGAAGTCCGCCGGAATGCACTGAAGTTCACCGCCCTATCCCGGGTGAAGGTAAGTGCGTGTCCAGCGACACTTTTTTTAAATGCGGCGGTTTTTCCGTATCCGTCTGTTTTGTTTTTTTTTTACGACCAGGCCCCCCGATTTCCATCGTGTGCATGGCAGCACCGAAGCGTCACAATCCGATCGCGTGCGCCAAAATCCCAGGGGCAATTCAGGGAAAATCGGCGCAAATCGGAAATATTCAGATAACACGTCGGGAAAATGCGAATCGGGCCCTTAGTAAATGACCCCCTGTATGTTGTGAGAGGGGAGAAAGAGAAACAGTAAAGATCTCAGCAAACAATTGTTACCTAGGATACATGTGAAAAATAAAATGTTACATGTAAAATAATGAAAAAGGGTCATATTTATACCTCTAATAACCTGCAATTCCCCTGTTCCTCTCTGCGTTATCTCTGTATGCTGAGATTGTATGCTGTGAGAGGGGAGGAAGAGCAGCAGGGAAGATCTCAGCAAGCAATTGTTATCTAGAATATGTATCCATATGTCCTTATGTACAAGTGAATAAAAAAATGTTATATGTGTGTTATAAGGAATATGGGTCATGTTTATTACTCCAAAAACCTGCAGCTCCCCTGTGGAACACTGCAAGATCTTTATTCAAATTTTGTCTAGTATAAAAGTGCATAAAAAGACAGGGAAGAGAATGGGGCTATATCAGTAACAATCAACGCTGAAATTGTATGCTGTGAGAGGGGAGGAAGAAAAGACAAAAGACGATGTCAGGAAAGTTCAAACTATTTAGGAAACATGTGTTACCCACCAAATCAGTAATATATTAACTGCATGGAATATTTTTTCTACATTATAAAGAAGAATCGGCACATTCACACAACCTTTACACAACCTATACTTATTGCTGAGACTGTATGCTGTGAGAAGGGAGGAAGAGATGCATGGAAGTTCTCCTGAAAGAGCCAACTAAGCACGAGGAAGGAGAATAGTGTTTAATGTGTTTAATAAATGAGGCAGATGATACATTTATTTTATAGGACAACCTTTTAAACTTGGCTGTCCCTTATAAGACAACATACCGTCTTTACCTATACCTGCAGGAACATCCTGGGCTGGCCAGAACGCCATGGCCCACATTTACAAAGGTGCTTGCGCCAGCTTTGCACGTTCTTTTCAGTGCAAACTGCTTGCACATGTATTTATAAAGTGTCCGCAATTGTGGCGCACACAACACTTTGTTGTGCACGCTGCACTATACCCAATGCGACACAAAATTCTGCACTGAAAGGGGCGTTCCAGTGCTCAGTCGGACCGTGTGCCACATTTATCATGCATGTCCAACAGAAATGTGTCAAGGGTGCACCAAAAAAAAGTGGTGCACTCTATCGGGGCAGCGCAGGGGGTGAAGAAACCCTGAATCTGGCGCCCCCTGAACACTACACTGCACATAGTAGAGACCGCACTGTTTCTGATAAATGTGGCCAGTGTATCCCAACCCAATTCCCATAGTGATGACTACACTGGCGCGGTGTGTGTCCGTATAAGCGCTCGTCTCCAGCGAGGAGACTTGGCTGAGTCCTGCATTCTTACGGAGCAGACACAGGTAATCCCGCAGGATGTTCTCAGACAATGTAATTTATACAGAAAATCTCTCGGGCAGGATATCAATTACTGATACAAAAAAGAAACAGTGCAACGTGTGAGGGCACAAAAGTAACAAGGTGGCAAATATTTCCGAGAGCGGGAGTATTAGATTCTCCATTATTGACCAGACTTCTATTATATTCCTGCCAATTTTCATTGAAGAGCAAAATTTAAAGGGGATGTCTGAGACTCATAAAATGAAGGGCACGTCGGTCTCCGTGCTTCCTACTAAGCGCATTGCCGTACATAATAAAGTGGTTGTGCTTCATAGTGCAGCTTCAATGGGATTGTGATGGAAACAAGCCACGTGGCAGACAAATGTATCATCAGTGGTCTGGGGCGGATTTGTAATCTGTGATCAGCTGAGACCATAGAGGGCAGGTGCCAGATGTCAAACCCTGGACAACTAATCACCTATCCTAGTCACCTTTTTTTTTTAAATCCAGACAACCCCTTTAACATTGGGTGGTACAAACCTCACAACCCCTTTAACATTAGGGATATAAACCTCAAAACACAGCACCCAAATTCGTCAAGACATGATATCAACTCAAGAGTTGTGCATCAGATGCTTCATGAAATGGATGTCCATACTGGAGCCGTAGAACTGAAGTCTAAGGTTAGAATGCACAATGCCAGGCAGCTGCTGAAGCAGTGTAAAGCACATCATGAAATCAATAAAATTCTCCCAAAATCTGATGGAGGAACCAGCATATGCCCATAAAACACCATGGGGCTCATTTACTAAGGGTCCGAATGACGCACTTTTGTCGGGTTTTCCGACTATTTCCAAATTGGGCAGAATTGCCCCAGGATTTTGACGCACGCGATCGGATTTTGACGCATCGACTCCGGCTTTCACTGGGAATTTCTAGGGCTCTTCTGGCATAATTTGAACCAGAAAACAATTTCCGATACATATATTAACATTATATATACATTTTTCATGTATAGGCGTGGTCAGATAGGAAATAGTGTGTGCACCAAAAACTTGATGTCGTGTGCATCGTTTAGACCATCACAATGGTGAGTCATTACATAATTTGGGGCCTTAAATTCTCAAGAATTCCATAAAAGTCCAAAAAGATGTGGAATAAAAACTTGGTGACGCAAATCAAGTGATCCTCAACCATGTCCAACACCTGACCATGGGCCATATCTTCTGGTCTACATCATGGCTGACCTCGGTAATGTGGTAATATGTCAACAGACATCCCAAAATCTGGAGGAAAGCCTACATGGGGCCAAGGCCATTAGTAGTACCCGTAAAATTCCATGGAATTCCATAAAAATCAATAGAGATGTGAGAGGAAGAACTTGGTGTCGCAGATCAAGTGTTTCAAATGATCCTCAACCATGTCCTGACCATGGGCCATACCCTCTGGTCTACATCATGGTTCACATCCGTAATGTGGCAATATGTCAACAGGAATCCCAAAATCTGGAGGAAATCCTACATGGGCCCCATGGATTTCTTCAAAAAGCTAATCGGATGGTTCATAAACTTTTGCCCTTTAGTGAATATACAAAAGGAACATCACTAGAAATTCTTGGATACAATTAGAGAAGCCTTCAATATTGTCTTAGAGGAATCTCCACCACTCGGAAGTTCACCAAGAACACCTGGGAAATTTGGCTCCATGTCAAGTGACATTCAAAAGCAAAGCGAAAAAATGTAGTGTCGGGGGTCCGCAGAGTCAACGCGTTCCGCAGAAAGGCTTTTGTTTGTACGATTTACGTCTAAAAGCTTTCAATCTGGGAAATGATACAGGAAGAAGCCATCGTGACTCGACTGCCAGGAGCCTCGGACACCTGCGCTAAACACTCACTTTCTCTTAACCTTCATTTCCCAGCCCCAAAGGATTACAGAGGTGACATGAACCAACAGATGCCCCGGGGGGTTTGTGGTGTAGAACCTGGATCTTCTGTCAATCAACACCCCCTTCTCTATGCCAAAAGGTAACCATCCGAATGAAAAAAGGAAATCACAAGAGACTGTTACAAATTGTATGAATTGCGATATGCACACACCATATAATCCCTTTAAATTGACATCCCCGTAATCTAGAACATCTGAGCCATCTGAGGCGTAGGTTTTCTCGGAGTATCCTTCACATAGAATGACTTTCAATGGAAACATTTTTATACTTTATAGTCAAAACAATAAGTGGCATGTAACAGAACTATTAGATGGTGATTGTGATTGTGCTGGTGCTGGGATTTCTTGCTATGAGAGAGACAGAAAGAGCTGCTCCATTCAGTGGCTTCATTTAGAGCTGGTTATAAAGGAAATCAAAGGGTTTTTGGAGGGCTAAGATAATGATGATCTATGGCAAATATCATCAATATCAAATGGGTCATGTTCTGACACCCAGTAGCCTCGCCAGTCAGCTATGTAAAGAGGCTGCGATGTCAACTATTCAGGAACTCTTCTTCCAGGACTACTCTCTGTCAGCTCTGAAACTGGAAGCAGCTGGGTTGGATCTCCCTTAATCTGATCTTGGAACCCCTATTTATGACTATAGGAGATCAAGACCTATGGGGGTCATTTACTAAGGGCCCGATTCGCGTTTTCCCGATGTGTTACCCGAATATTTCCGATTTGTGGCAATTTCCCCTGTATTGCCCCTGGATTTTGGCGCACGCGATCGGATTGTGGCGCATCGCCGCTGGCATGCACGCGACGGAAATCGGGGGGGCGTGGCCGAACGAAAACCCGACGGATTCGGAAAAACCACCGCATTTAAAAAACAAAAATGTGTCGCGGAGCTTGCACTTACCTTCGCTCAGCCCGGCTCGGTGTATTCCAGTGCGTTCCAGGGAACTTCAGCGCAGCAGCGACACCTGGTGGACGTCGGAGGAACTGCCTTAGTGAATCCCGACCAGACCCGAATCCACCGCAGAGAACGCGCCGCTGGATCGCGAATGGGCCGGGTAAGTAAATCTGCCCCTATGTGTTTCACTAAGATGTCTGAAGGGGTCTGAACTGTCACCGGGCTCTGACTCCGGCTGTCACTCAGTCAGCCCCACGTCTGCGCCGCATGCGGGGAGAGGTCACACAGCGCCCCTGCAAACTTCCTCCCCGCTTCACACTCTTACTCCACCGACATGTAGAGACCTGTGCAAAAACATCCCTTCTAGAGAGAATATCCTACCAAAAAGTTTCCATTACAAATATTAACTCCATGAGGGCTCATCTGTCAAATTCAAGGCCAATGCAACCTGTGAGCCCAGTGACCCAGGCCTGTGAGTCCAGTGACCAAGACCTCTGAGCCCAGTGACCAAGGCCTGTGAGTCCAGTGACCAAGACCTCTGAGCCCAGTGACCAAGGCTGTCTGTGCCTGTGGCTCTCCTCTCTAAATATGAGACATCAGTAGGATCACATAGGGCATCATAGAAAAGTAATGGCCTGTACTGATGAGAGTAAAGCACATGAGGTGACATAGAAACCTACTATTATCTGCAGCAGCCTCTGCCTGTGCCTGTGGCTCTCCTCTCTAAATATGAGACATCAGTAGGATCACAGAGGACATCATAGAGAAGTAATGGCCTGTACTGATGGAAGTGAAGCACATGAGGTGACATAGAAACCTACTCTTAGCTGCAGCAGCCTCTATCTGTGCCTGTGGATCTCCTCATCATAGAGAAGTAATGACCTGTACTGATATGAATTAAGTACTTGGGGTGGGATAGAAGATTACTATTATCTGCAGCAGCCTCTGTCTGTGCCTGTGGCTCTCCTCTGTGAATATGAGACATCAGTAGGATCACATAGGGCATCATAGAGAAGTAATGACCTGTTGTACATAGGGGGCAGTATTATAGTAGTTATATTCCTGTACATAGGGGGCAGTATTATAGTATTTATATTCTTGTACATAGGGGGCAGTATTATAGTAGTTATATTCCTGAGGAGCTTCATTAATTACAGGGACCGAGTCCGGCCACAGCGAGATATATGTCCCACCGCAGCCTCCTGCTACAGCTAATGAGGAGTCTCTAGGGAGGAAGGTAAGCGCAGCCGAGGAGGGAGATTAATAACAAAATTATAACACCTTCCGCATACAGACTGTGTAATGTAACAAAACATGGACACAACATGATCACAGAACTTTCCAGTTACAATATTACTTACTCAAATGACACTTATATTCTTGTACATAGGGGACAGTATTATAGTATTTATATTCTTGTACATAGGGGGCAGTATTATAGTAGTTATATTCCTGTACATAGGGGACAGTATTATAGTAGTTATATTCTTGTACATAGGGGACAGTATTATAGTATTTATATTCTTGTACATAGGGGGCAGTATTATAGTAGTTATATTCTTGTACATAGGGGGCAGTCATCATAGAGAAGTAATGACCTGTACTGATATGAATTAAGTACTTGGGGTGGGATAGAAGATTACTATTATCTGCAGCAGCCTCTGTCTGTGCCTGTGGCTCTCCTCTGTGAATATGAGACATCAGTAGGATCACATAGGGCATCATAGAGAAGTAATGACCAGTAGTTATATTCTTGTACATAGGGGGCAGTATGATAGTAGTTATATTCCTGTAAATAGGGGGCAGTATTATAGTATTTATATTCTTGTACATAGGGGGCAGTATTATAGTAGTTATATTCCTGTACATAGGGGGCAGTATTATAGTAGTTATATTCCTGTACACAGGGGGCAGTATTATAGTAGTTATATTCTTGTACATAGGGGGCAGTATTATAGTAGTTATATACTTGTACATAGGGGGCAGTATTATAGTAGTTATATTCTTGTACATAGGGGCAGTATTAT
>WNYA01002421.1:0-41904 GCA_019512145.1 Engystomops pustulosus
AAAAGGTGACACCCAAGCCGCTGTATCCCTTTCAGAGACTGCAGATGGATTTTATTCAGCTACCAAAAGGTGGTACATAGGAATACGTGCTTGTGTGCATTGATCTCTTTCCAGGGTGGCCAGAAGCTTTTCCCATGGACAAGGCTATTGCCAGAACTATTGCACTGACCAAGAAGTTGGTGAGTGAGACTTTTCTGCAGGATTCTGGAGGTCTAAGAGAGAAGCCCCTAAATGACATTGTTTATAAAAATACAGTGGCAGCACCAAGGGGGGTCCCAGATGAGTACAAGGCCCACAATCAGATATGTACAGGTCTAGAGTCCATTATTCCCCAGAGAGCTATGAGCAAAAATGTTGATTGGGTTAACTGTGTTTATTGTAACCAACAGAGATTTGTGAATTATATCCAAGATGCTTTCCAGAACCGTATGGCTTTGGACATGACCCTTGCTGAGAAGGGAGGAGTCTGTAAGATGGTGGGAGCTGCTTGTTGCATGTACATCTCGGATGACATCGATCCTATGGATCCCTTGAAAAGACTGTCCAACTCAAAAGAAAGTCAGGAGTGGACGCTATATCCTTCACTTTGTTGTTGGGGATTGGAAGGGTTTCCTTTAAGAGGGGGTGATATTGGGAATTGTGATTTTGCTCTTCTCACCTATTGCGTGGTGTGTGGTCCCCCTCATCAGGTCCAGCAAGTATCATGGGTATCAGTAGTTAGACAAGCCAAAGACCCCTTACTCGTTACCTAAATTTGCATAATGAAGATATCCCTTTATGATCAACCACTCCTGAAACATATCAAACAGCTCCCTGGTGTAGGAAGAGGTAGAGTAGAGATTTGATTCCCATATGTGAAAGTCCACTAAATGGGGGCACACCCAACAGGGGCCTGCTGTCATCCAACTGGTGAAGAGGAGAACGAAGCACATAGGGCAGATCTGTAGGTCCTTCTAGACTAAGAGTAGCTGAGAGAAATTCCAGGATTTAGGGGGGGACTGCTAAGGTAAACCAAGCTGATAGATCAAATCCTGTCATTTCTACTTGTCTTATTTTCCTAAAATATACTGTAATAGGAACAATGAACTCAAGATGGAGCCGGCATCGTGGACCATAACCAAAACAATCAAGGCTAAAAAATTTCAGAAATGCATTATCCTGACGTGAATGTGCGACAGCAGGAAAGCTCTCCAATCAAAACGATGTCTGATATTGTTATGCTTTCCATGCTCCTCCCTGTCTAGCTCTTTTTCCTATTTTTCTTTATAGACTGGTAGAACAAATAAAGTTTACACAGTGCTGATTTGCCCGGTAAGTTACTGTATATATTTTGTATACATTGTATATTATGTTTGGTTTGTGTTATGTATTGTTATGTTTTTTACTTTTATATAAAATAAAAGATCTACAGCTGGTGAAAGGTAAAAGGGCAAACAAGGTATAGTCCTGTGGTCTAAACATGACTATGAACCCATATGGAAGGATAGATTTCCTCACCTCTGCAGGGAACCCCTTTAAGCATGGCACACTGATTAAAGAGCGTATAGATGCTCTCTTACTTCCACAAGAGGTGGGGATAGTAAAAGTAAAATCACACACACAGGGTGGCGAAGGCAGCTGCACAGATGGAATCCAGAGACTGTCCTGAAGTCCCAACAGTGAGTTCTGAGCTAAAAAGTTTGATCCACAGGTGTTCCAGTCCCTGGTGGCGCGAGGGTCATGAGAAGTGTAGAGAGCGTGGAGGAAAGCTAGAGCCCAGGTGCCGATGGGACCTGGATGCTGGGAAAGAGGGTGTGCCTGCCTGGAGCCCTGCACCCGACAGTAAGTCAAGTAGCCCACGGACACACACACACACACATCCAAAATGTCCATGCTAGTGCTCATAAACCGCCAGTGGTTTGCCCCGGGAATTACTACCTTTGTATAGTCTGTACCCAACACAACCCGGGTAAGGTGGTAAAGACCCCAAAAAGGTGACACCCAAGCCGCTGTATCCCTTTCAGAGACTGCAGATGGATTTTATTCAGCTACCAAAAGGTGGTACATAGGAATACGTGCTTGTGTGCATTGATCTCTTTCCAGGGTGGCCAGAAGCTTTTCCCATGACCAAGGCTATTGCCAGAACTATTGCACTGACCAAGAAGTTGGTGAGTGAGACTTTTCTGCAGGATTCTGGAGGTCTAAGAGAAAAGCCCCTAAATGACATTGTTTATAAAAATACAGTGGCAGCACCAAGGGGGGTCCCAGATGAGTACAAGGCCCACAATCAGATATGTACAGGTCTAGAGTCCATTATTCCCCAGAGAGCTATGAGCAAAAATGTTGATTGGGTTAACTGTGTTTATTGTAACCAACAGAGATTTGTGAATTATATCCAAGATGCTTTCCAGAACCGTATGGCTTTGGACATGACCCTTGCTGAGAAGGGAGGAGTCTGTAAGATGGTGGGAGCTGCTTGTTGCATGTACATCTCGGATCGATCCTATGGATCCCTTGAAAAGATTGAAAAGACTGTCCAACTCAAAAGAAAGTCAGGAGCGGACGCTATATCCTTCACTTTGTTGTTGGGGATTGGAAGGGTTTCCTTTAAGTGGGGGTGATATTGGGAATTGTGATTTTGCTCTTCTCACCTATTGCGTGTTGTGTGGTCCCCCTCATCAGGTCCACCAAGTATCATGGGTATCAGTAGTTAGACAAGCCAAAGACCCCTTACTCAAGTTACCTAAATTTGCATAATGAAGATATCCCTTTATGATCAACCACTCCTGAAACATATCAAACAGCCCCCTGGTGTAGGAAGAGGTAGAGTAGAGATTTGATTCCCATATGTGAAAGTCCACTAAATTAGGGCACACCCAAGAGGGGACTGCTGTCATCCAACTGGTGAAGAGGAGAACGAAGCACATAGGGCAGATCTGTAGGTCCTTCTAGACTAAGAGTAGCTGAGAGAAATTCCAGGATTTAGGGGGGACTGCTAAGGTAAACCTAGCTGATAGATCAAATCCTGTCATTTCTACTTGTCTTATTTTCCTAAAATATACTGTAATAGGAACAATGAACTCAAGATGGAGCCGGCATCGTGGACCATAACCAAAACAATCAAGGCTAAAGAATTTCAGATCCTGACGTGAATGTGCGACAGCAGGAAAGCTCTCCAATCAAAACGATGTCTGATATTGTTATGCTTTCCATGCTCCTCCCTGTCTAATAATCCAGTAGAAGAAACTCTTTTGTGACCGGAGCTCAAAAACGAAAAAGACGATCCATGCACGTTTCCTCCTTATTTGTGCACCAAACACAAGGGATCACTTTCAGGGATAAGTCACCATTCAGACCAGAAACCGTCAATATTTTCACTCCTGTCCTAGTCTCCTCCACTCACTGCATATAAGAGACATATCCAGACATAGTGTAGACAGTTTCAAACTTTTCAAACTTTTATTTCCAGTTCTACTCACATATGTAGATAAAAAATGCGCATATCACAAATGACTCCACGAGGACGCCAATCCTTGCCCGACCCAGGGTTTCGCCTCTGTGCTTCTTCTGGGGCATGATTAGCGTCCGTCCTCTAGCTTTATTTATACAAAACTGTTTCTCCATAAAATACGTTTTCAATTTCATACATAAATCACATACATTTAAAAAACATACATTTAAAAAACAAGGAACACGGAATACATCTGATTTGAACAAGGTATCTAAATAAGGAAAACACTTTAAGCATACATACACATCAGGCTAAAAAATCCATGTTTGCTAGTTTCTCCAAACCACCTGGAGGGCAATCTCTGTTTTCAAACTATCCTCCAATCACAGGGAGTGCTGAGCCAAGCCCCTCAACCTGTCATTCAAAGTCACGTGGGTATTACCCAATTAACCCAAAAATGTGCTTCTGGAAACTACAGACCCGTAAGTCTAACTGCTGTGGTGGGGAAAATATTTGAGGGGTTTATTAGAGATGCTATCCTGGAGTATCTCACTGTGCACAACCTTATAACCCAGCGTCAGCATGGGTTTATGAGAGATCGGTCCTGTCAGACTAATCTGATTGGTTTCTACGAGGAGGTAAGTTCAAGACTGGATCTGGGGGACGCTGTGGATGTTGTATATCTGGACTTTTCAAAGGCATTTGACACCGTGCCACATAAAAGGTTGGTATATAAAATGAGACTGCTGGGAGTAGGAGAAAATCTGTGTATCTGGGTAAGTAATTGGCTTAGTGATAGAAAACAGAGGGTGGTCATTAATGGCACATTCTCAGATTGGGTTGATGTTACCAGTGGAGTGCCACAGGGGTCAGTATTGGGGCCACTTCTTTTTAATATTTTTATTAATGACCTTGTAGTGGGTTTACACAGTCAAGTTTCAATATTTGCAGATGATACTAAGCTGTGTAAAGTAATAAATACTGAGGTCGATAGTTTAGCATTACAGAGGGATTTGTGGAAGCTTGAGGGATGGGCAGAGAAATGGTTGATGAGGTTTAATGTAGATAAATGTAAAGTTATGCACTTGGGCCATGGAAACAAAAAGTATAATTATGTTCTAAACGGTCAATTACTTAGTAAAACTGAAGCTGAAAAGGACTTGGGCGTATTGGTGGATGGTAAACTTAATTTTAGTGACCAGAGCCAGGCGGCTGCTGCTAAAGCAAATAAAATAATGGGATGTATCAAGAGAGGAATAGATTCTCATGATAAAGACATAGTTTTGCCCTTATACAAATCCCTGGTCAGACCACACATGGAATATTGTGTACAGTTTTGGGCACCAGTGTATAAAAAGGATATAGTAGAGCTGGAACGGGTGCAGAGGAGAGCAACCAGGATTATTAGGGGAATGGGGGGACTAGAATACACTGACAGATTACAAAATTTGGGATTATTCAGTTTAGAAAAAAGACGACTGAGGGGAGACCTCATTACAATGTACAAATACCTGAACGGACAGTACAAGGATCTCTCCAAAGATCTTTTTATACCTCGGCCTGTGACCAGGACAAGGGGGCATCCTCTACACCTAGAGGAGAGGCGATTTTACCATCACCATAGACAAAGGTTCTTTACTGTACGAGCAGTGAGACTATGGAACTCTCTGCCGCAGGAGGTTGTTATGGCCGACTCTATGTACATGTTCAAGAGAGGCCTGGATGACTTTCTGGAGAGCAAAAATATCACAGGTTATGGGGATAAAACATTTATTTAATTCTTGAAGGTTGGACTTGATGGACTTGCGTCTCCTTCCAGCCTTATATACTATGATACTATACTATGATACTCATTACATAGGGAGTTGGAGAAAAACAAAACCTTCTTTTGTTTTCATTGTGTCTGGGAGATGTTGAGCTAGAGGTGTTGTATAAACTCTAGCGCATTAATAACAGAAAAACATTTTTTACTTTTATATACATATTTTCTTAATACAAAGATTACTACAAATACATTTTGCACATATTCCTATTTTTACAACCTGTGATCACAGACATCCTCAATGTCTAGTGCTACATTATAAAACTAAATTCCTTTACGTCTACCCATCATGATACTAAGCGAATATTAAAGTGCATTAGATGAAGTGCTTCATTCATTTTGACCTATATTTTTGTAAAAGTGCTTTTTTTTTTTATTTTTTTTTATCCCTACCTATATCACTGTTGAAGTGTTAAAGTGCTTCAGTGTGGACTAGGTCCCTACCTATATCAGTGTGAACTAGGTCCCTACTAGAGATGAGCGAACACTAAAATGCTCGGGTACTCGTTATTCGGCATTTCCGCCCACAGAACTGCCGCTCACTGGATGTTTTTTCTTTTTTGGAGCATTCTCTGTAAACCCTAGAGATGGTTGTGCGTGAAAATCCCAGTAGATCAGCAGTTTCTGAAATACTCAGACCAGCCCTTCTGGCACCAACAAGCATGCCACGTTCAAAGGCACTCAAATCACCTTTCTTCCCCATACTGATGCTTGGTTTGAACTGCAGGAGATTGTCTTGACCATGTCTGCATGCCTAAATGCATTGAGTTGCCGCCATGTGATTGGCTGATTAGAAATTAAGTGTTAACGAGCAGTTGGACAGGTGTACCTAATAAAGTGGCTGGTGAGTGTATATAGTACAGTTTATAGTAGAAGGGAATAAATTTAGTTATTTTTAGTTTGATGATAGTTTTAAAATTTGCTCCTTTGTTCGCCAACTTTCTAATTTTTTGGTACTTGATTTGGTTGTATTGTACCTTATATTTATTATCCTGTATATATTTAGTACAACTAAAACAAATGAAGAGATTTTTTGTAAATCAATGTCAATAAAAGATGAATAGAAGGGGGAAAAGTCATATTGTTTCATAATAACAAGATTTATTTTTATTATCTTGCTATTGGGTATGCTTTCTTTGAGTAGTTATATTATTGTAATATTTGTTAATTTAGTAATATAGTAAAATGTAAAGTATTAAAAAAAAAGAATACTGGAACTCTTTTTTCCAGGTTTTTCTTAGACTGCTATAGCATACAACACCTTCATTGTTCATATGTTCACATGAGTAGACATGTCACTGCACTTCACAGGTTTAGAAAACTCTTCTCTAGCCACTGACAGACTACAGGTCACTTGAGGTCTGGTACTTTGACAGTGGTAAAGTGAACCTCTGCGTAAGATGATGAAAACTGAACACATATGGACAAAATTATATTGTATAGAAGTACATAAGAAAGGCAAAATTTTTCATCCTTTGAATTATTTTATTAGCTGTGCTGTGATAAATATTGTTTAAAAGATATTGCTCCTATAAAGAGCAATTAAGACATCTTCAGAAGCCACTCCCTGAACTGACCTTTTTCAGTTCTTGATTCAGTGAATGCTTCCTTCCCATTTACTGGTAAATGCATCATACTGTCTCAGGCTTGTTAAATTTGTGACAAATACTTGAGAGGTAAGCTGTTATTATTAAGTCAAAGGAGTGTTACAAAGAGGGTCAGCGCTCCTGCACATTAGTTGGTTTCTTCACAATCTCCCTGTGGAGCCTATGTGTGGACTATATTGTGCCTCACACTCTAGGACACATCTGATAATTACACATATGCTATTCTAGTTATCAGGTCTTTCCCTTGTCTTATTTTCACATTCCTATATGATGTGACTCAGCAAAGCCTGTAAGAAGCTTCCTGTCGAGATGTTAGACAGCAGGCAAGATTGTTTTCTGCTTCAGATGCTTCATTGCTGGAGGGACGAGTAGCTCATTACTATATGGTTTCCACCTCGCTTCAGATCACCCAGACTGGCTGAGGCAGTCCAGATATTTATTTCATTTCTTTTCATTGCTATTGAGAACTTAAAAATTCTGAAAGGGCTATGCTTCCCTCCTAGACTGTAGACCATAGCCTCAGGGAAAGCTTGTTTGGACATTTAAATCTCCTGTGCCAATTAGGAATGTTGGCCTGCATGGACCCAGTGACCTGGAACCAGATGGCATGAGAATAGTGAACTGTCAGTACTAAGAAGATTTAGTATTTCTGTCTTTGTTACATTTTCTGTAATTCATTGAAGAGAATAAAGCTGCAAAAGTGCCTTCAGATTATGTGTCAGAGCAGGATTTAAAATTGGGACTTTATATGTGAGAGATAAATCAGTTATAAAATTTTATCAGTTATAAAATTACGGTAAAACTTTTTTTTGCTTGATGTCAAATATAAACCATTTTACATTACACATGTAAACCAAGGTGTAAATTAATTCGGGAAAAAATAGTTAAGACTCCGGTTGGCAACTGACAAATATTCACTGCTTCCCATTAAAAATAAAAATAAGTAATCACTGGGGCTCCAGGAGTAAATAAAAAGAAAAAGAAACGTTATAAAGAAAGTGATGAGGTGATGGAGTGAGTGGTATAAGTGATTCTAAAAAATAAAGAAACTGTACAAATAGAAGATAGAGTGGTCACTGCACAGTAACTTGTATAACAAACCATGGGAAACTGAAAGTTTGTGATATGTACGGGTTGTAGTGCGGATTAACTAAATCTATGTGCTGTGTTCACATATGTAGAAAATGCTTCCAAACATCAAAACAAAGAAAAGAGCAAAGTGGTACTCACCATTCAGGTCTAAAAGTAGTCTTCTTTTATTAGTGGTACTTACATAAACATGCTGGTACTGTAAAGGGGAAGGACGGACAAGCAGGACATCACAAAACAACATCTAAGGCCTTTTCGCGCTAGAGCGCTACTTCCGGCTTGTGTCTTGGTTGACTCTTTTTCGTCTGGTTGCCTACTCTCTGCCTATGTATCTTAAGTATATAGGGGATATTCTCTCCTTTGGAAACTAATCTTCATGTCATCCAATCTAGATTTTAGCGTCCATATCTCATCCATAATATGTGTTGACCATAAAAGTTGATTGAAGAGTAACAACTTCAATACCCTAACCATACTCCTGGGGGGAAAACTGTCAAATTGTAACAAATTGTTCCTGTCCCTCCCCTTTATGTGCATATCCTTGGTGATTCTATCACCCTTCAGCATCACCTTTATGGCCAGGAATTGTATATATTCCCTAAACCGGATGAGTATTCATCATCTATTTTTCTTCCCCATCCGAAGATTTGTCTGAAGTGGGGTAACAAATAGGTGGCATTAATAATAATAATATAATAATAATAGAGATGAGCGAACACTAAAATGCTCGGGTACTCGTTATTCGAGACGAACTTTTCCCGATGCTCGAGTGCTCGTCTCGAATAACGAACCCCATTGAAGTCAATGGGAGACTCGAGCATTTTTCAAGGGGACCAAGGCTCTGCACAGGGAAGCTTGGCCAAACACCTGGGAACCTCAGAAAAGGATGGAAACACCACGGAAATGGACAGGAAACAGCAGGGGCAGCATGCATGGATGCCTCTGAGGCTGCCTAATCGCACCATTATGCCAAAATTATGGGCAACAGCATGGCCATGACAGAGTGACAGAATGAAGCTAGATAGCATCTAAAACATCCAATAATTGACCCTGACACTATAGGGGACGGCATGCAGAGGCAGCGGCAGCAGGCTAGAGAGTGGCATGGCGACATACCCTAATTGGACTCAGGCTTCAAACCAATGGGTGTCAGAGAGGAACCAAAGGAGGTGAGCAAGAAGCGCTCAAATAATATCGGTACATGATAAAAGTTTGCCAGTATATTTTGTGGATTACACAGCAGGGTGGCGACAAAGTTAACATGGAAGCCATGAAAACAACCCAAAATTCTGCCTGACACAGCTCGTTTGATAAGGGGACCATGTATGCTTACAGTTCATGCCAGTCGCTGCACTGGCTGCCAGTCTCCTTTCGAATACAGTTTAAAATAATAATAACCCTCATCCATAAAGCTCTGTATAATGCTGCACCCCCCTACCTCTCCTCTCTTATCTCAGTCTATCGCCCAACCCGTGCTCTTAGATCCGCCAGTGATCTTAGATTAACCTCTACCCTAGTGCGGACCTCCCACTCGCGTCTCCAAGACTTCTCTAGAGCTGCACCAATTCTATGGAATGCTCTGCCCCGGACTATCAGACTAATACCTAACCTCCAAAGTTTCAAACGTGCTCTTAAAACCCATTTCTTTAGGCAAGCCTATAACACTCATTAACTGCATGAAGTTTTAACTCTTCTACTAACCCGTCCTGTGTCGTCCTCCCATCTGTTATCCAGCAACCAACAGGCACCAGACTTCTCTGCAGTCCCATTCACCCTGGACCTGGTATATAAGATGACGGCTGAGTGGTTCAAGCGACAGCAATTCCATTTATTATATTTTTTTCTATTCCCTAAGAAGAATGGCTTGACCATTAAATATTCTTTTACCTCGTGTTACCCCATCATCTTCATAAACCGTAAGCTCTGGCGAGCAGGGACCTCACTCCTGTTGTTCCATACAAATGTTGTGCTCTGTTACATTACATTTGTATTTGTTTCCTATGATTTGTAAAGCGCTCACTAAAATGCTCGGGTACTCGTTATTCGAGACGAACTTTTCCCGATGCTCGAGTGCTCGTCTCGAATAACGAACCCCATTGAAGTCAATGGGAGACTCGAGCATTTTTCAAGGGGACCAAGGCTCTGCACAGGGAAGCTTGGCCAAACACCTGGGAACCTCAGAAAAGGATGGAAACACCACGGAAATGGACAGGAAACAGCAGGGGCAGCATGCATGGATGCCTCTGAGGCTGCATAATCGCACCATTATGCCAAAATTATGGGCAACAGCATGGCCATGACAGAGTGACAGAATGAAGCTAGATAGCATCTAAAACATCCAATAATTGACCCTGACACTATAGGGGACGGCATGCAGAGGCAGCGGCAGCAGGCTAGAGAGTGTCATGGCGACATACCCTAAATGGACTCAGGCTTCAAACCAATGGGTGGCAGAGAGGAACCAAAGGAGGTGAGCAAGAAGCGCTCAAATAATATCGGTACATGATAAAAGTTTGCCAGTATATTTTGTGGATTACACAGCAGGGTGGCGACAAAGTTAACATGGAAGCCATGAAAACAACCCAAAATTCTGCCTGACACAGCTCGTTTGATAAGGGGACCATGTATGGAGGCAGTGAACTAGTAGTAGATTAAAGGTGCTGCAGTTAAAACTATGTTAGTTGGATCTTGGCATGGAGCTGGCGCTCCGCTGCCAGGCGAGCTTTCGCCAATCCAAGCCCCTGTCTCTAGGCTACTCCCCAAACAGCACTTCTAAGAACCTTTTGTATAAGATCAAGTGTAGTAGCGTTCTTATAAGTTTAGGATATGGCGGGTGAGGGGAATGTAAACAGATGCGCAAGAAGCGCTGAAATAATATCGGTAAATGATAAAAGTTTGCCAGTATTTTTTGTGGATTACACAGCAGGGTGGCGACAAAGTTAACAAGTTTGTTGTGGAAGCCATGAAAACAACCCAAAATTCTGCCTGACACAGCTCGTTTGATAAGGGGACCATGTATGCTTACAGTTCATGCCAGTAGCTGCACTGGCTGCCAGTCTCCTTTCGAATAGTTTAAAATAATAACCCTCATCCATAAAGCTCTGTATAATGCTGCACCCCCCTACCTCTCCTCTCTTATCTCAGTCTATCGCCCAACCCGTGCTCTTAGATCCGCCAGTGATCTTAGATTAACCTCTACCCTAGTGCGGACCTCCCACTCGCGTCTCCAAGACTTCTCTAGAGCTGCACCAATTCTATGGAATGCTCTGCCCTGGACTATCAGACTAATACCTAACCTCCAAAGTTTCAAACGTGCTCTTAAAACCCATTTCTTTAGGCAAGCCTATAACACTCATTAACTGCATGAAGTTTTAACTCTTCTACTAACCCGTCCTGTGTCGTCCTCCCATCTGTTATCCAGCAACCAACAGGCACCAGACTTCTCTGCAGTCCCATTCACCCTGGACCTGGTATATAAGATGACGGCTGAGTGGTTCAAGCGACAGCAATTCCATTTATTATATTTTTTTCTATTCCCTAAGAAGAATGGCTTGACCATTAAATATTCTTTTACCTCGTGTTACCCCATCATCTTCATAAACCGTAAGCTCTGGCGAGCAGGGACCTCACTCCTGTTGTTCCATACAAATGTTGTGCTCTGTTACATTACATTTGTATTTGTTTCCTATGATTTGTAAAGCGCTACAGAATATGATGACGCTATATAAATAAAGATTATTATTATTATTATTATGGAGGCAGTGAACTAGTAGTAGATTAAAGGTGCTGCAACTATGTTAGTTGGATCTTGGGATGGAGCTGGCGCTCTGCAGCCAGGCGAGCTTTCGCCAATCCAAGCCCCTGTCTCTAGGCTACTCCCCAAACAGCACTTCTAAGAACCTTTTGTATAAGATCAAGTGTAGTAGCGTTCTTATAAGTTTAGGATATGGCGGGTGAGGGGAATGTAAACAGATGCGCAAGAAGCGCTGAAATAATATCCCTAAATGGTAAAAGTTTGCAAGTATATTTTGTGGATTACACAGCAGGGTGGCGACAAAGTTAACAACTTTGATGTGGAATGCCCTGTAATAGCTCTTGGGCGGTGTGCCTTTTATCGCCTAGGCTCAGCAGTTTCAGCACCGCCTGCTGTCGCTTAGCGACGGCACTGCTGCTGTGCCTAGAGCTACCGACTGATGGCGCCATGCCCACGGATGGTAATTCGGAGGAGGAGGAGGTGGAGGAGGGGTGGGAGGAGGTATAGTAGGCCTTTGAGACCTGGACCGAGGTAGGCCCCGCAATTCTCTGCGTCGGCAGTATATGACCAGCCCCAGGGTCAGACTCGGTCCCAGCCTGCACCAAGTTAAGTGTAGTAGCGTTCTTATAAGTTTGGGATATGGCGGGTGAGGGGAATGTAAACAGATGCGCAAGAAGCGCATGATGCGCATGGAGCTGGCGTTCCGCTGCCAGGCGAGCTTTCGCCAATCCAAGCCCCTGTCTCTAGGCTACTCCCCAAACAGCACTTCTAAGAACCTTTTGTATAAGATCAAGTGTAGTAGCGTTCTTATAAGTTTAGGATATGCCGGGTGAGGGGAATGTAAACAGATGCGCAAGAAGCGCTGAAATAATATCCCTAAATGGTAAAAGTTTGCCAGTATATTTTGTGGATAACACAGCAGGGTGGCGACAAAGTTAACAACTTTGATGTGGAATCCATGAAAACAACCCAAATTTCTGCCTGACACACCTCGTTTGATAAAGGGACGATGTATGGAGGCAGCTATATGGACGACTTTTGGAGGTAGCAATGGAGACAACGTGTGGAGGCTGCTATGGAGACAATTTAATTTGGATAGTGCCTGTCCCCTATAATAACTATACACAACTCCCTATAACTATATACAGCCCCCTATAACTATTTACTTCCTTCCTATAATAACTATGTACAGCCCCCCTATAAATATATACAGTTCCCCTATAATAACCATATACAGCCCCCTTATAATATTTATATGCAGACCCATTTAATAACTGTATACCGTCCCCCTATAATAACTATAAAACCCCCCTATAATAACAATATGCAGCCTCCCTATAATAAATAACTACATGCAGACTCCTTTTATTTCTATACACCCCCCCATTATAAATATATACAATCCCCCTATAATAACTATATACAGTCGTAGATAAAATAATAACATTTCATCATTCCCCCTATGCGTGCCAAACTCATCTTCCCTCGAGATATGGGATGTAAACAAAAATGGTGGTGCCCTCCTACAAACATCAAGGTCACTGTCGCAGCATGTGATGTCACACTCTGCGCGGCCAGCAGCAGGGCGTAGTGAGTGTGCAGTGTGCTGTGTGCTTTGTATATTGTTTGTGCGGTGTATAGTGTGTGTGCTGTAGGTAGTGAGTGTGCGGAGTGTGTGTGTTGTGTGTACCGTGTGTTCTGTCTGTAGTGAGTGTGTGGTGTGTATGTGCTTTGTATATTGTGTGTGAAGTGTGGAGTATGTGTGCTGTGGGTAGTGAGTGTGCGTGTTTGTGTGCTGTGTGTAGTGATTGTGTGGTGTGTGTGTACAGGACCGGATTAAGGTTGGTGGGGACCCCTGGGCGCGAAATATGGTGGAGACCCCCATTGAATGTAGTCCAGACAGGGAACAGTAATTGCTATTTATCACTCCCCAGCAATAACTATATACAGCCTCCCTAGTATTCACTATATACAGTGCCCAGTATTCACTATATACAGCCTTCAGACATCAATATATACAGCTCCCCCCAGCAATCACTATATACAGCTACCTCAGCAATCACTGTATACAGCTCCCTCAGCAATCACTGTGTACAGCTCCCCCAGCAATCACTATATACAACTCCCCCAGTAATCACTGTATACAGCTCCCCCAGCAATCACTGCATACAGCTCCTCCAGCAATCACTGTATACAGCACCCGCAGTAATCACTGTATACAGCTCCCAGTATTCACTATATGCAGCTTACTCAGTAATCACTGTATACAACCGCAAGCAATCACTATATACAGCTCCCCTGGTAATCACTGAATACAGTTCCCCCAGCAATCCCTGTATACAGCTCCCCCAGCAATCACTGTACACAGCTCCTCCAGAAATTATTGTATACAGCACCCCCAGTAATCACTGTATACAGCTCCCTGTAATCACTATATACACCCCCAGTAAAAATATATATGGTTCCCCAGCAATAACTATTTAGAGCTCCAAACATTACCCATATTCAGTCCCACAGCATTAACAATTTACAGCCCCCTATAGTAACTATATACAGCCACCTATAACTATATACAGCCCCTATAACTATATACTTCCTCCCTATAATAACTATATACAGTCCCCCTATAACTATATACAGTTCCCCTATAATAACCATATACAGCCCTCCTATAAAAACTATATGCAGCTCCGTATAATAACTATATACAGCCCCGTATAATAACTATATACAGCCCCCTATAATAATTATATACAGCCCCCTATAATAATTATATACATTCCCCCATAATAACTATAGACAGTACCTCTAGAATAACTATATACAGTCCCCCTAGAGTAACTATATACAGTTCCCCTATAAAAAGTAAATACAGCACCCTATAATAAATATATACAGCCCCCTATAATAACTATATACAGTCCCCCTATAATAACTATAAAAAACCCCTATAATAACAATATATAGCCTCCTAATAATAAGTAACTATACGCAGACTCCTTTTATTGCTATATACACCCCCCATAATAAAGATATACAATCCCCCTATAATAACTATATACAGTCGTAGATAAAATAATAACATTTCATCATTCCCCCTATGTGTGCCAAACTCATCTTCCCTCGCGATATGGGATGTAAACAAAAATGGTGGTGCCCTCCTACAAACATCAAGGTGACTGTCGCAGCATGTGATGTCACACGCTGCGTGGGCAGCAGCAGGGCCCTGCCATTTTTGTTTACATGCAATCTTCTATGGCAGTTCAGGGAACTTATTGTTCCCTTGGTCTCCCATAGACAAAAGGCAGAAACATCAAATACAATGTTGGCGATTCGGGCGGTCATGCGACCACCAGAAAAGCCCACATTTGGTGGTGGCCCCTATAAGGACAAAGTGGTGGGGGCCCCGGCGCCCCTGGAGCCCCCCCCCCCTATGATCTGGTCCTGTATGTGCAGTGTGTGTGTGCTGTGTGTAGTGAGTGTGCAGTGTGTGTGTGTGTAGTGTGTGTGTAGTGTATGTGGTGTGTGTAGTGTGTGTGTGTTGTGTGTGCTGTATGTAGTGTGTGTGGTGTGTGTGGTGTGTGTGGTGTATGTAGTGTGTGTGTTGTGTGTAGTGTGTGGTGTGTGTAGTGTATGTGGTGTGTGTGTGTGTTGTGTGTGCTGTATGTAGTGTGTAGTGTGTATATGCTGTGTGTGCTGTATGTAGTGTGTGGTGTGTGTTGTGTGTAGTGTGTGTAGTGTGTAGTGTGTATATGCTGTGTGTGCTGTACGTAGCGTGTGTGTTGTGTTTGCTGAGTGAAGTCTGTGTGCAGTGAAGATAATTTTCAAGTATAAATAAAGTCTGTTAACATTATATAAAGCTATGACTTAAATATTTGTATTAGAGAAAATTTCATACTACTACTTGGCTAAAAATACTCCCCAAAAATAGTAAGAGAAGTATTATCACCCTTCTTGAAAAATGTTAGTGTGACCTCTGGTGAAGGGAGCAAAACTCTACCTTCAGGCAGTCCATTTTTGATGACTGAAGGTGCACAAAGCTATCCTTCAAGATGTCTATGAACGCATGGTGAAGATAGCAAAGCTTTACCTTCAGGAAGTCCATTTTTGGTGACTGAAAGTGCACAAAGCTATCCTTAAAAATAATAATAATTCTTTATGTAGCGCACAAAGATTACGGAGAGCTGCACAAACTTGCAAAATCAGTCCCTGTCCCCTATGGGGCTCACAATATAATAAACCTTCCAGTATGATTTGGAATGTGGGAGAAAACCGGAGGACCCGGAGGAAACCCACGCAAACACAAAAAGGACATACAAACTCTTTGCAGATTTTGACCCTGGAAATTGAACCCAGGTCCCCAGCTCTGCAGGCTGTTATGCTAACCTCTAAGCAAAGCTCTACCTTCGGGCAATCCATTTCCAGGGATTGAAGGTGCACGAAGCAAACCTTCAAGAGGTCTATGGATGCATTAATGAAGGTAGCGAAGCTCTACATTTGTGCAGTCCATTTGTGGTGATTTGGTTTATGGTCGCATGATGAAAGGAGTGAAGTTCTAACTTTAGGGGGTTCGAGTCCCACCAAGGGCACATCTGCAAAGATTTTGTGATGCTCTCTCTAGTGCTTGCAGAGGTTTCCTCCCCAGGTACTCCTCGGTTTCTCTCCCACACTACCAATCATACATGTAAGAGGTTTTATTAATTGTGAGCACCCATGGGGACAGGTAGAACGCAATTTTTGCAGCTGTCGTATCGTGTGCGCTATATAAATTAAGAATTATTTTTAAAAAAATAAAGAATTATTATTACCTTCAGGCAGTCCATTTTTGGTGATTGAAGGTGCACAAAGATATCTTTCAAGAGGTCTATGGTGTTAGGCGGTGTCGAGGTGTGAGTATGTAGAGATTAACGCGGCTCATTGCATCATTGACGCATGATGGAAGGACGCCTATACCCCACAACACACATAAATGCCCCTGCGTAAAAATCGTTCTTAGTCTTATTATAGAATTCGTTTATTGATCCAGCAGGTAACGCGAGAGCATGGGTGTCCAGAGTGAGGTCGCGAAAGCACCAGCGGGAGAGTACGAGCCCTCGATTGTACCTGTTGTTTGTGCTGTGTCTAGTCATATGTGAGTGTGTATATGTACTGTGTTTGCGTGTATGTGTGGTAGTGTTTCGTGCTGTTTGTAGGGTGAGTGTATGCGAGCGATGTGTAGTGGGGGTGTTTTGTGGGTGTGTGTAGGCTGTGTGTAGTGTGTGTGCTGTGTATAGTGTGGTATGTGTTTGTGCGTGTAGATCGTGTCTTGCTATGTGTAGACTGTGTGCCTGTGTGTAGTAGTGTGATGTATTGTGTGTGGCTGGTATGTGATTGGGGATAGTGTGTGTGGTGTGTAGTGTTTGTGCTGTGTGTAGTGTTTGTGCTGTGTATGTGCTGTGTTTAGTGGTGTGCTGTGTATAATGTTTGTTCTGTGTGTTGTGTGAGTACGGTGTGATAGGTGTGTGCGTGTATGCTGTGTTGTGTTGTAGTGTGATGGAGAAAACTAGTGCTGGGTTCTAGTGTGTGTTGTGTTGTTCCTGTAGCTATGATGATAAAGTGTGTGATCTGGTGTGTGTAGGCATTTGCCTGTGTGTACGTGTGTGGATGTGGTTATATTGTGTGTGTGTGACTGTGTATAGTGTGGGTGTGGCGTGTATAGGTGTGTGTTCTGTGTGATAGCGTGTAGTTCTGTGTGATCCTGGTGGGTAGTGATCTTTGTGTTAGTTGTTTTGTCTGTGTGTAGTGTAGTATTGTCCTGCGTCTCGTTGTGATGGGCTAAGAATATGTGTGTGCTGGTAAGTTGTATGTAGCGTGGTGAGGTGTGTGCTGTGTGGTGTATGTATGCTGTGTGTAGTGTGTGTAGCACGTGTGTGTGTCTGATGTATAGTGCTGTGTCGTGTTTGTGTTGTGTGATAAAAGTAGTGCTGTGGTAGTGTGTGTACCGGTGTTAGTGTTTGTGCGGTGTATGGTTGTGTGCGTGGTTAGTGGTTGCTGTGTTAGTAGCTGTGTGTGCTGTGCTCTATGAGCTGTGTGCTGGTATCAGTGTGTATAGTGTTTGTGCTGGTGTAATGAGATGTGCTGTCTGTAGTGTGATGGTCTGTTGTGTAGTGTGTGTTACTGTGTGTACGTGGTTGGTGTGTGTGTAGTGTATGTTAGTGCTTTGTGGAGTGTGGTGCTAGTGTAGAGGTATGTCTTGTGGTGTGCATATAGTAAGTGTCGCTGTGTGTAGGTGTCGCTGTGCAAGTGTGGGTAGTGTTTGTGTGTGAATAGGGATGGTGCATGTGTGAGACTTAATGTCCTGTGGTCTAGTCAGAATGGGTGATGGTGCAGTTGTGATTGTGGAGGTGTGGGAGGTGTCATGATAAGATAGGTGGGTGGAGACGATAGCTGTGTGAGTGAAGTGTGTTTGTGCTGTATGTGTTGTAGTTGTATCTTATTGTGTTGTGTGTGTGATGTGAGGTAGGTGTGTAGAGTGTGTTGTTGTGTGTGATGTGTTGTGAGTGTCGTAGTAGGTTATGGTTGTGGTATGCCGCGACATGGGGGGGGGAAGGTGGGGAGGAGAGGGGGTGACGTGCGGGGGAGGAGGGGTGAGGCGGAAGGGGTGTGGGGCGGGGTAGGAAGAGGGGAGGAGGGCGCGGGACTGGGAGGGCAGGGCGGGGGGAAGGAGTGGGAGCGTGTTACGTGCGGTTGGGAGGGAGGGGGCAGGTACCGGGGAGGGGGGCGCCATGGTGTTAGGAGAGTTGCTGGATGTAGGGGGGGAGAGTGGGGGATATGGGATGGGGGGCAGGAGCGGGGGTTGTTGTGTAGTGTGGGGGTGTAGGGAGTTGTGTGCTTGCTGTGTGTTGTAGTGAGGTGTGGGCGATGAGATATAGACTCATTGGTGAGTGTGGCTTTGTTAGATGGTTGCAATATGGTGGAAGGTTGTTTTATAGTGTTGTAGTTGTGTGTTGTGAGGTTACACGGGACGTTGTGTGTGTGTTACTATGTAATAGTGTGTGATATATGTAATTAGGTGTGGTGTTGGGTGATTATGTGCTGTGGAGAGTCCTTGGGTGGTGTGTGCTGGGGTAGAGCTGTGGTTGTGTGCTTGTGTTATAGGGTGTGATGTTGATGGGTAGTGATGTGCTGTGTTTATCATAGGGGTGAGATGTAATGATGGAAGTAGTGTGATTTTGTACTGTGTATAGGTGGTGGTGGTCGTGTGATTGTAGTTGTGTGTCCTGGTGTGTGTGGTTGGTTGTCGTGCGTGTGCGGAGTTTAGTGTGCTGTGTGTAGGGTTGTGTGCTGTGGAGTTAGTGAGTGCAGTGCGATTTGTGTTGTAGTGATTGTGCGGGTGTGTGTACAGGACCCGATTAAGGTCGAAATTTCGTAGTACGGGGTGGGACCCCTGGGGCGTCCAAAAATATGGTGGAGACCCCCAATGTAGATACAATCCTAGGCCGGGAACCGAATAAGACTTTAGTCCCCGATTGCGCGGGGGCGACTGCCTGCGTCAGGAGTTTGAGCGCACCGGGCGATGGCTTTGACCATGGGCGGGGGGCCTGGCCTTCAGATGAACCCAGTGGAGTCGTTTAATTAAAAACGGCGGGGGAAGGGGGGGCGGTGGAGTGGGGGGTGGATCGAGTGTGTGTACTGGGTGTGTGCCTGGTTGTGTGGAGGTGAGATGGTCGGGTGGAGAGAGGGAGGGGGGGGCAGGTGTAGGGGGGCGGGGGGGAGGGAGGGGGCGACGGGGTATGGCGGGCAAGTTGTGTAGGAGTGGTGCGGGAGGGTGGTGGGGGGGTGTACGGGGTAGATGTGGGGTGTTGTGCAGTGGGCCTGGGGTGGGTGTATGTGAGTGTTGTGGTGTGAGTGTCTTGTAGAGGGTGGTGGGGAAGTGTATAGGTGCGGTGGTGGTTGTGTGTTGGGTGTCCCCAGTGTGAGTATACGGTTGTGTGTCTGTACTAGTATAGTGTGGGTAATGTATAGTGTGTTGTCCTGTGTGTGTGTGTTTTGTATTGTTTCGTCTGGGGTGTTGTGGTGCTGTGTAGAGAGGGGTTGTAGGGTGTGCTGGTATAGGGGGTGTGGTCGGGAGTGTGGTGATGTGGGTGCTGGGTAGAGGGTGTGGGATAGTGTCGGTAGTGTTTGTGACATTGTGTAGTATATGTGCTGTGCTGTAGGGTTGCTTGTCTGAGTGTGTGTAGCTGTCGTTATATAGTGTGCGTGGTGTGTGGGGTGGTCCGGATGTGTTAGTGTGTGTTGTTTTGTGAGTGTGCGGAGTATGTGGCTGTGTGTAGTGTGTGTGCTGGGGTAGTGCTGTGTGTTTGTGTTGGTAGTGAATGTGACGGTGTGTGTATACAGGACCAGAGTAAGGTTGGGGGGAACCCCTGGGTGCAAATATGGTGGATGGCCCAATAGAATGCAATACAGACAGGGTATCCGACGATTCCGGTTTGCCGCCGAATTCCGAACGGTTTTTGGGCGCACGGCTACGACGTGATTGAAACGGGAGGCGGGCATGGGTTCGTGAGCACCGATTCGTTCGTTAAAAACCGGGGAACTTAAAAAAAAAGTGTCGAATTCCACGCATTACCTGCACCAAGAATTCGTAAGCTTTGTGATAATCCGGATGAATTCACGAGGACTTAAGCACGCAGTTGACAACCTTGTGGAATCGCGCACGGTTATTTAGTGAACCCCAGCAGAACCCGTATTAGACGCGTCGAGAGCCGCCGCTGGAACGTGGATGGACCGGGTAAGTAGAATGTGGCCCCAAATTTGTATAGCTCCCAGCAATCACAGTACAGCTCCCCCGCACATCACTAGAGACATCCAGCTACATTATTACCCGCATCCCGTAAGCCAGAATCACTTATACTCCGATCACGCTTACTCAGTCAATCACTGCTATACTATGCTCCCCAGTAAATCACTATATAAAGCTCTTCCCCAGCAACAAATCAGCTCCAAGCCATTAAAGCTCCCCCCAGCAATCACTTGATACAGTCCCCAGCAATCATATATTGAACAGCTGCCCCAGAAATGCACTAATACAGCTCCCAGTCATATATCTCCCAGTATATCACTTATAAGCTCCCCCCAGCAATCACTGTATTACAGCTCCCCAGAATTCACTAGATTAATTTCCACAGCCATCACTAGAAGTCACAGACCTTATCACTCCCCCAGATCACAATATATCCCCGAGCATCACTGTAAACTCACCTCAGCAATACAACAGTACCCAGTTAAGACGTATGATCCCCAGCAATCACATAGGCTCCGCATCACTATAAGCTCCCCCAGCAATCATGCAACTCCGTATCACGTCTACGAGCCCCAGCAACACTTTACAGTCCCAGCATCACTATATACAGTTCCCAGCCATTCAGCCCAGATCAACTAATACAGCTCCCCCAGTAACCAATACCTAGCACTGTATACGCTACACCACCCGCAATCACTGTATAACGCACCAGCCCAGCACAATACGCACATACTCGTATAGCATCCCCCAGCGAATCACTTATTTCCAGTAATCATTTAGCTCCTCCCAGCAATACATTTTATAAGCTCACCCCAGCAGATATTATACCAGCTCACCCCAGCAATCATAGGATACGATGCTCCCCAGGCAATCAATGCACAGTCTCTCCAGCAACATGCTAACAAGCACCCCCAGTAATCACTGTTACAGCTCCAGAAGTAATTCACTTACAGCTACAGCACCCAGTAAGAACTTATATCTGGGCTCACCCGCAGCAAGCATACTAGAATGAGCACCCAAACAGGTACCCATGGATCAGCTCCCACAGGAACATAGGACATTTACACGCAACCTTAAATAAACAGAGACAGTACTCCCTTAAGAATGTGAGTAGTAGTCCCCGATAACAAACGAAGACACAGACCTCCGAGTATAGTAAGCACACGAAACTCCTATTAACCTATTACAGCCCCCCTATAACTATTATCTCGTCTCCTATTACTAAATAACCCCTTTAATGTACAGCCTTCGCCTATAATACAATACAGCACTCCTTATAATATTATATGCAGACCCATAAGTTACTACTGTATACTCGCTCCCCCTATAATTTTTTAATATAAATAAACCCCCGTATACATAATAAATAGCCAGTTCCCTATAAGAATAACTACAGTGCAACTCTTTATTTTTCTATCACCCCCCCATTATAAATATATACATAATCCCCTCTATAATAACTATATACGTCGTAGATAAAATAATAACATTTCATCATTCCCCATGATGTGTGCCAAATCATTTCCCTCGCGATATGGGATTGTAAACAAAAATGGTTTTGGTGCCCTCCTACAAACATCAAGGTGACTGTCGCATGCAGATGTGATGTCACACTGCGCATGGGCCAGCAGCAGGGCCCTGCCATTTTTGTTACCTGCGATCGTCTATGGCAGTTCAGGGAAATTATTGTTCCCTGGTCATCTCCATAGACAAAAAGGCAGAGAAAACATCAAATACAATGTTGGCGATTCGGGGCGGTCATGACGACCACCAGACATCCGCACATTGCGTGGTGGTCACCATAAGGTACAAAGTGTGGGTGGCCCGGCGCCCTTTGGAGCCCCCCCACCTGGTCCTATTTGTGCATGTGGTCGCTGTGTATGCAGTGATAGCTTGTAGTATGTGTGTAGGTGTGTGAGGTAGTGTTGTGTGTGTGTAGTGGTGTGTTGGTGTGGTGAGTGGTCGTGTGTGGTGGGGTAGGTGTGTGTGTAGAAATAAATAGTGCAGTTAGGGCGGTAGAATTGGGTGTGGGTCTAGTAGTGTGTGTGTTGTGTGTGTGTGTGGTGGGTGTCGTGTCTTGTGGGGTGGTGTGTTAGAGTGTGTTGTGTGTGCTGTAGGTAGTGTGTAGGTGTTATGAATGCTGTGTGTGGTATGCTGGTGTGTGGCTTGTTGTGGGTGCGTGTAGTGTGGAGTAGTTGTAGGTGTATATGACTGTAGTGTGGGATGTACGTTAGCTGTGTTGTGTTGTGTTTGTGAGGAAGTCTTTGCAAGTGTTTGAGTATTTCATAATTAAATAAAGTCGTTAAACTCTTATAAAGCTATGACTTCAAATATTTGTATAGAGAAGAAATTTCTACTACTACTTGGCTAAAAATACCCACAAAAATAGTAAGAGAAGTATTATCACCCTTCTTGAAAAATGTTAGTTGACCTTGGTGAAGGGAGCAAAACTTACCTGTCCGGGTCCATTTTATGACTGAAGGTGCACAAAGCTATCCTCATCAGATGTCTATGAAGGCATGGTGAAGATAGCAAAGCTTTACCTTCAGGAAGTCCATTTTTTGTGACTGAAAGTGGACAAGCTATCCTTAAAATAATATCTTCTTTATGTAGCGCACAAGATTACGAGAGCGTGCACAAATGCAAATACATCCAGTCCCCTATGGGATCACAAATTCCCTTCCCAGTTGATTGAGTGGGAAGAAGACGAGGAGAAACCCGGAGGAGAACACGACCAAACACAAAAAGGACATACAAAACCTTTGCAGATTTGACCCTGGAAATTGAACCAGGTCCCCAGTCTTGCAGGCTGTTATGGCCGTAACCTCCTAAACGCAAAGCGTTACCTATGATGGGCAATCACATTTCAGGAGTGAAGATAAGTGCACTAGACGCAACCATTCACGAAGTGGTCTAATGGTGGGCATTATATGAAAGGTATGGTAGCTGAAGCGTCTACGCATGGGTGCAGGCCATTGGTGTTGAATATTAGTTGCAGGTTCGCATGCTGACCCGGCGGTGACGTTCTCCACATTAGGTCAGTGCCATTTCAGTCACGAGAAGCTTCTTGGCATGGTTGTAGGTCTGGTGAACTGTGCAGTGATGATCAAGTTTGTGGCCACACTGCGGCTAACAGTTGTTGCCACTGCCGACTTGTCGGTCACATTATGGTTCTTATTTTAGTGCGAACACTACCCATAAAAAGTGATGGGCATTACCCAAACCGTAGGGACACTACCCCGATACGAGTGAGGACACTACCCTATACAGTGAGGTACATTGGGCACCCATCATTGACGAACACTAACCGTACATTTACAGGATGAGGAATGTTACCGCATTTAGTGAGGGAACATTAACTTACAGTGAGGAACAGGACCGCCAGATCGTCAGATGGAATACTAGGCGCCACAATAGGTGAAGGAATACAGCCAGTTACAGTGAGTGATATAAATTGCCATGAAGTGAGGAACACCAATGCATACAGTTATTTCCCCATGTAACACAGTTGTGCCTCGTGTCCATTTGCCTAGGTTGCGTAAAAAACTTAAATTTCCTTACCAGCGAGATACTGTAGAACTTTGGAGTTGGTGACGATCAAATTTTTCTTGAATTCTAATTTAGAATTATTAGAATCCATTTGCCCCCATGCTCTATGCTCTTTACATCATGCCAGTGCTGAATTTGTTATGGGACTTTACATGAGAACCATTCCCCTAATTAAGATTGGGGTTTTAGTAGTTTTTAAGAGGTCCGTATATTCACAAAACTACATTCAGACAACGACTCTCCATGTATTTTTAAAATTCAATTTTTTATTTTTTGTGAAAGAAGTCTATGGAACGCCTATGTGCCGTCAAAAGAGCAAAGCACTCTAGCCTCCAGGCCCGTCATTCTCGGTGATTGACCATTTTCAGTATGATGCGAATGCGACAAAGCTATACTTTCATAGCGTCTATGGACAGGCCTGTGAAGAGAGCAAAGCTATACCTTGGGCAATTCCCACTTTCTCGTGAATTAAAGGTGCACATGAAAGCTATCCAAGAGATTATGGACGCATGTTGAAGAGTTAGAGGTCTAACATTGTGCAGTCCTTTTGGGTTATTGAAGTTGCACAAAGTTATCCTTCAAGAGGTCTGTTGGAATCATGTGAAGGGAGAAATCTTACTCTCACAGGAGAGTCATTTGCATGTGATGGACGGTGTAGCGTGTGAACAAAAAAAGCTATGTACTGCATAGAAGTAATCGGTCGATAGGTCATAGTGGTGAAGAGTTAAGGGCTCTACATTAGCGCAGTCCGTGTTCGTGATGGACAGTGCACAGCTCCTACCTTTACGCAATCCATTTCGGTGATGGACGGATGCCACAGACTATATCTCATGCAGCCATTATCGGTGATTGGTGTGCACAAAGATATCACTCAAGAGGTTCTATGGTTGATGGTGACGAACGGCTAAGGCTTTTTTATCCTTCAGGCAGTCCATTTTGTGATGAAGGTGCTTCAAAGCTTTCCTTCAAGAGGATGCTTGGAGAGGGAGCATCAGTGCATGAGGGAAGTAGCACTTTGCCTTGCAGCTTGGGGTCATGGGTTCGAATTCTCCACCCATGTAGCATCTGCAAAGAGTTTGTATTTCTCTCTGTGTGGCATGGGTTTCTCCAGGGTTTACTCCGGTTTCCTCCCACATTACAAAAACAACCCATACTGTTAGTTTTTTAGTTGTGGAGCACCATGGGACAGGGGACACGCTTTGCGCTGCGTAAAATTGTGGCGTGTCTATATAATTAAAGAATATTTTTAAAAAAATTAAGAATGATATGATTACTTCAGGCCCGTCGCCACCTTTTGTTGATGAAGGTGCACCAAAAGGATAATCTTCAAGAGAGCGTCTATGGCTTGTAGGGTAGAGGTTGCATTAAAACGCGCTCATTTGCGTCATTGACGCATGCATGAGGTTGAGGCGCCACTACCCCACAAAATAATTGACCGCGTAAAAATACGCTTCTAGTAGTATTAAGTACTAGCGGAGTGTCAGGTAAGTGCAAGCCCCCGCCGGGGATACGATGTATAGTAATGTGCTGTGTTGTCGTGATATTGTGTCTGTGTTTATTCTTTGTGTGTTGTAGTGTTGTGCTTTGTGTGTAGGTATGTGCTGTGTGTAGTGTAGTGGCTGTGTATAGTGTATGTGTATGTGTTAGACTTGTCCTGTGTGTACTGTGTGGGTAGGTGTGTGCTGGGGAGAGTGAGGTATGTTAGTGGGTGTTGAGGGGTAAGTGTGGGGGAGTGTAGGGTTCTGATGTAAGTGGGGGTCCGGTGTGTATGGGTGTGGACGGGTGATGTGAGGTGTGGTAGTGCTTGTGTGATGGTGAGGGTGTGTGTAGTGTTTGTGATGTGTGTTGGTTGTGTGCTTTGTGGTGTGGTATGCGGTGTATAGTGTGCTGTGATGTATTAGTGTGTGTAGTGTATGTGCTATGTGTAGACTGTGTCCTGTGTGTAGTGTGTGTGTAGTGTGTGTGTAGTGTTGTGTGTAGTGTGTGTTGCTGTGTATGTGATATGTGAGTGGGTGTGCTGTGAGTGATATGTGTCGTGTGTGTTGCTGTTGTGTTGTGTGTCTGTGGTGGGTAGTGTGTGTAGTTTTTTGCGTGTATAGGTATGTGTTCTGTTTTCTGTAGTGAGTGTTCTGCTGTGTGTTAGTGTGTGTTGTAGTGTGTGGCTTGTTAGTGTGTGTGGCGGCGATATAGTGATGTGTGAGTGTATAGGTGTGCTGTGTATCGTGTTGTGTGCTGTGTATCGTGTATGTGCTGTGTGGGTGTTTGGTGTAGTTATGGGTGTGTGTAGTGTGTGCAGTGGCGTAGTGTGTGTGATGTGTTATAGTGGTTGTGTTGTGTGTGTAACTGTATGTGCTGGTCTGTAGGTGTGACCTTAGTGTAGTGTTTGTGCTGTCTTGTATAGTATGTGTCCTGGGGGTACGTGGCGGATGGCTTGTGTTGCGCCTACCCGTGATTTGTGTAGGGGGTGTGATGTGGTCGAGTGGTGTGGCTGTGTATAGGTGTAGTAGTGTTTGTGCAATTGTGTAATGAATGTGGGTCTGTAGTTTTACAAAGTGTGTGTGGCCGGGTGTAGTGTGTGTCCGGAGGGTAGTGTTGTGTGCTGGGTGTAGTATATGTGCTCTTTGTGGTAGTGTCGTGTCGTGGTAGAGTGGTGTGTGGTAATGTATGTGCGATCTGTATTGTGTAGTTGTGTGGTGTGTTGTATTGCTAGGGTTAGTACTGTGTGTAAGTATTTGTCCTGTTTGTAGTGTGTGTTGTGGGTGGTGCTGTGTATTTGCTGTGTGTTTAGTATGTGTCCTGTGTTTGTAGTGTGTGGCTGTAGTGTAGGTGTGTGTGCGTGTGTAGTGTTTGTGCTGTGTGTAGTGTGTGTCCTGTGTATAGTGTGTGTACCGTGTTAGTGTGTGTCCTGGCAAGTTGTGTGTGCTGTATGTAGGTGTGTCAGGTGTAGTGTCTGGGTTTGTAAGTGTTAGTGTGCTGTGCGGTAGTGATGTGGCGGAGTGTATGTTGGTTGTAGGGTGTGTAGTGTAGTGAGTGTGCTGTGTGTAGTGAGTGGGTGGTGTTGAGGGTGCTTTTAGTATGATAGGGCTGTGTTGTGTGTTGGAGTGTATGGTAGTGTGTGTCCTGTATGTAGGTGTGGCTGTGTATCGTGTGTGTGTGTGCTGTGTTAGGTGTGCTGGCGTGTATAGGTGTGTGCCGGTGTGTAGTGTGTGCTGTGTATTAGTGTTTCTGCTGGTGGGTGTAGGTTGTCCTGTGTTAGTGTGTGTCCTTTGTTGATTGGGTCCTGGGAATAAGTGGGTGTGCGTATGTAGTTGTGTGTCAGGTATGTACGGCATGTAGCGCGGTTGTAGTGGGTGGATGTGGGTAGTGAGTGACACAAGTGCAGAGTTGGGTGTTGTGTGTAGGTTGTGTGTGGAGTGAGTGTGATGTGTGTAGTGAGTAGTTGGTGTGAGTGTGCTTTGTTATAAAGTGTGTGTGTATGCGGCGGTGTGAGGTGTACAGGGCGTGTGTGCCGTATGTAGTGTGTGTGCTGTGTAATCGTATACTGGGTGGTGTGATGGGTGAATCGTTGTGTGCTCTGTGTGGTGTGTACAGATGATGTGTGTGTGTAGTGTGGTGCGGCTGTTAGTGGAGTGTCCTGTAGTAGTGTGGCGGTGTCCGTATGTAGCGGACTTTCTCTAGTGCTGTGTCGTATTAGTAGATGGTATGTCGTGTTGTTGTATGTGAGTGTGGAGTATCGTGTGCTGTGTGTGATGCTGTTTTGTGCTTGTGCGGTAGGTGGAGGCGTTGTGTTTAGTGTACTGTGTAAGTGATTGTGCGGTTGCGTGGACAGGACCCCGGATTACGGTGGATAGGGGACCCCTGGGCGCAAAATATGGTGGAGACCCCCCATTGGAATGTAGTCACAGACGGGAAAAGCCAGTCCCGAGTTACCACTCCCGCAAATAAACTAATAACAGGCCTCCCCAGTAATCACTTTATACAAGCCATCAGGGACATCACTATATACAGCTCACCAAGCCATCAACCAATACAGGCTCCCGCAGTCACTTGTATACAAGATCCCCCAGCAGTCACGTTATACCAGCTCCCCCAAGCAATCAATTGGGGGGCAGGTAACTAAGGGCCCAGAATTGCAGCGTTCAGCAGGGTATCGCCCCGGAAGCATTTCCGATTTGCGCCGAGCTTTGAGCAGGATTACAGGGATTGTTGGCCGAACGCATCGGAGATCAGCGGAAATCGCGCCGGGTTGCATTTTTTTTGTTCTTTTTTGCCACGGAAGAATGGGGGCATTGCCTTCGGAGACCCGACGGATTGCTTAAAACGCCGGAACTTAAAAAAAAGTGTCGAATTCCACGCACTACCTGCACCAAGGTAATAGAGGGTGAACTTGGTGAACTCCGCGGGACTTCAGCACAGAAGTGCACACATGGTTGATATCGGCGAGGAACGGACCTTAGGAAACCTGCAGAAACCAGAGATGCAGCGTATCGAAGGGCCGCCGCTGGAACGCGACATGGGATGAACAGGCCCAGGGTAAGTAAATGTGCCCCCAATTTGTACACTGCCCCAGCAATCACTTATACAGCTCCCACAGAAATCACTAGAACATTTCCCACAGCCAATACATGAGTTATACAGCTTCCAGTATACTGTATATAGCTACCCAGAAATCACTGTATACAGCTCCCCTAAGAGGAACTCACTGGCATAAAAGCTCCCAGCACTCACTGATACAGATCCCCCAGCAATCGCACTCTGAAAAAGCTCCGAACCCGGAATCACTCGCATACAGCCCACCCAAGCATCACGTTCAAACTCCTCCTAGCAAAATCACTAATATACAGCTCCCCAGGCAATCACGATCATACAGCTCCCCCCAGCAATCGCTGTATACAGCTCCCCCAAGTAATAACATATCAGCTCCCCAGCAATCACTATAACAGGCTTAACAGTAATCAATGTATATTAGCTCCCAAGCAATCACTATAATAAAAGCTCACCCCAGCAATTACTGCATTCACAGCTCCCCCTAGAGAGTCACTGCAGTAACTGCTCCCACCAATTCATGCATACGCTTCCCCCGTAATCACTTATATAGCTCCCACAAGCAATCATTGTATACAGCTCCCCCAGTAATCACTCTTATGTCCCCAGCAATCACTGTATACCGCCTCCCCCAGGCAATCACTGATAAGCTTACCAGCAATCAGGATATAGCTCCACAGCAATCACTATATAAGCTACCCAGTAATCCTGTATATAGCTCCCACAGCAATCACTGTATAAAGCTCCCCCAGCAATCCACTGGATACAGTCCCTCAGCATCACTGTATAAAGCTCCCTAGCATCACTGTATCAGCTCCCAGCAATAACGTACAACAGCTCCCCCAGCAATCACTGCATACAGGCTCCCCAGCACCCCAGCAGCAATCAACTGCTTCACAGTCCTCCAGCAATGCATTGTATACAGCACCCCCAGTAATCACTGTATACAGCTATCAGTAATCACTGTATACAGCTCCCAAGTAATCTTTAACAGCCCCAGTAAAATAAATCATATTATGGGCTCCATCGCAATAACTAATAGAGCCCCAAACATTACCCATATTCAGTCCCACAGCATAAACAATTACGCCCTCTATAATAACCATGCATACAGCACGCCCTTATAATAATTATATGGACCACTGGTTACTAACGGTATACGAGCTCCACATATAATACTAATAAAACCCCCCTATCATAAACAATATGCAGGCTCCCTATAAAATAACTACATGCAAGACACCTGTTTTTTTGCCTTATCCCACCACACCGCCTATAAATCTATCACATAGATACATCACCCTCTATATAACTCATTCAGTCTGATTAAAATAAATCATCATTCCCCTATGCATGGTGCCAACTCTTTCCCTCGCGTATCGGGATGTGAAACAAAAAGGATTGTGCGTGCCTCCTAGCAGACATCATATGTGTGATGCATGTTGTCACACTCTTGCGCCAGGGGCTCAGCAGAGGGCCCTGCATTTGTGTTACTGCCAATCGTCTATGGCAGTGCAGGGAAACTTATTGTTCCCTTGGTAGTCTCCATAGAAAAACGGCAGAAAAATCAAGTACCAATGTTGGCGATGTCGGGTGGTCATAGACGACCACCATGAACCAAGCCACATTTGGTGGTGTCCCTATAAGGCTACAAGTGGTGGGAGGCCCCGGCGGCCTTGGAGCCCCCGCCCCCTATGACTGGTCTTGTGTGTGCAGTTGTAGCTAGGTGTTGGTAGGTGATGCTGTGTAGATGTGGTGGTAGGGGGTGGGGGGGTAGTAGTGTTGTGTAGGTGATGTGGGTAGTGTGCTTGTATGTGTGTGGTCGTGGTGGGAGTGTGGGTGTAATAGTGAGTGTAGGCTGAATGGTGTGTTAGAGTGTGCTGTGTGTCTGTGATTGGTGTGTCTGGGGTGTGTTGTGTGTGTGTGTGTGTAGTATGTGTAGGTGTGATGTTGTGTGTAGGTTGTTGGGTGCGTAGGTAGTGAGTGTATATGACTGTAGTGTGGGTGTAGTTAGCTGTGTGTCGTGCTGTTGTGAAGTCGTGTTGCAAGTGAATTGAGTTTTCAAATTAAATAAAGTCTTGGGAACTTATAAGCTTATGACTTCAAATATTTGTCATAGAGAAGAGTAATTTCCATGACTACTACTTGGCTAAAAAAACCCCAAAAATAGTAGAGAGAAGTATAATCACCCTTCTGACCCAATGTTAGTTGTGACCTCTGGTTGAAGAGAGCAAAACACTTACCTCCGAGCCAGTCCATTTTCGATGACTGAAGTGATGCACAAAGTACCTATTCCTTCAACGATGTATTATGAACCGCTGGTGAAAGATAGCAAAGCTATACCTTCAGGAAGTCACATTTTTTGTGAATGAAAGGGAGTGCACCAACGCATCCTAACAAATAATCTATTTCATTTAGAGCGCACACGTTACGGAGAGTGCACAAAATGCGAAAATGTCACAGTCCCTGTCCCCGTATGGGGTCCGATGCTCCCCATTATAAACCCAGTATGATTTGGAATGTGGAAGGTCAAGACGTACCGGGAGAACCTGGAGGAGAAACCGCACCAAACACATAAAAGGACATACAAAAGCATTTGCAGATTTGACCATGGAAGTGAAACCCAGGTCCCAAGCTCTGCAGGGTTGTTAGCGCTCACCCTCTAAGCAAAAGCATCTACCTTCCGGGCATATCCATTTCCAGGGAGTGTAGAAGCGGAGGGGCACGAAGATAGCGATGACCTTCAAGAGGTCTATGGATGAACATTAATGAATCTCTGGGTAGCGAAGCCTTCGTTGTGTGGAGCAGTCTCAGATTTGTGGGGAGTTAGGCAAGTGGGTAATGGTGCGCATGATGAAGGGAGTGAGCGTTTACTTTAAGGAGTCCATATTTCAAGGCCCGAGGAGCCTCCTCGGGAGGTTGTGGTGACTGGTGAACTGCAGGATGAAAATGTGTGAGCCAACTGCGAGCCTACCAGTTGTTGACTGCAGGACTTGTAGAGGTCCTCTGGTGGTATCAGACTCGAAGAGGTGTTTGTTATCTTGTCCCTGGGATCTTTCACGCTATGCTTAATATCTATGTGAGATGCTATTTCCTATAAATGAGCCAAATATATGGTATGTAATTGTGGAGTGTTGCGGGAGTTCTAACTTTAGGCAGTCCATTTCAGTCCCGAGAAGCTCCTTGGATGGTTGTAGGTCTGGTGAACTGCAGTGACTGAACAAGTTGTGGCCACTGGAGTGTGAGGACACGTATATCATTGCATTAATAAACTGCGTGTGTGCAGGGTCACAGAATAATACTGCGTATGGTTTGCATCACACAGAAATACCTGAAAACAAAAGGTGTGTGACTTCAGAGGGAAGGATATGAGCAGACCAAAAACTGCTCCCAAATCAGCCAAGGACGCCAAAAATTTCCGCTGTGTCGTACCTAGTCATGCGGAATAAACTTTGAAGTATGAGAATATTAACATATGATAGCAGCATTGTCAAATGTGATACAGTATAATTCACATTCAGTTTTGTACTCAATCGTTGAGCTGCTGTGATTGGTTCCGATGTCAACCAGGAAAGGGACTGTATAATAAAGCAATAAAGATTGTCAGTGAGTTACCTACCTCTGGTCCTGGCGCCATTTGGGTCCGGTCGAAATGCCATCACAAGAAAACTATCTTTTCATGTATAGTCCCTCTGGGTGAGCCACTGGCATCCATCCCAGGATTTCGGAGCTGGGCTAGAATGCTTTTGTTTATCTCTAGTGGCTTCGTCTGTGTGTGCCATATTGCATAATAACTGCGTGTGGTGCAGTCAACAGAAAAATACGGCTATTGTTTGCACAAAAGAAAACCTAAAAAAAGGGTGTGACTTTCTCATGGTATAGTTTCCTCTCTGGGTGAGACTGGCAATCCATCCCCAGGATTTCCGGAGCTGGGCTAAGAACTTGCTTTTGATTTATCTCTTAGTTTCTTCTTCTTTGTTTGCTCTTCTCCCTCTGGCTCTCCCATCCCCATTGATATTGTCCTCCTGTTCATAGTGCTGCTTGTACACCACATCCGCGACGTGATTTTTTTTTTCGACCCACTATCCGGCGGAGGGCTCACCGCGGGGGAGAGTCAGATCCTTTATTTTCTATACCCCCCCATTATAAATATATATAATCCCCTATATAACTCTATACCGGCGTAGATAAACATAAAATTTCATCATCCCCTATGTGTGCCAACTCATTTCCCTCGCCTATATGGATGTAAACAAATATGGGGTGCCCTCCTACAAACATCAAGGTGACGTCGCAGCATGTGATGTCACACTTTGCGAGGCCAGCAGCAGGGCCTGCCATTTTTGTTGTACCTGCGATCGTCTATGGAGTTCAGGGAAATTATTGTTCACCTCGGGTCTGACCATAGACCAAAAAGGCAGAAACATCAAATACAATGGTGGCGATTCGGGCGGTCATGCGACCACCGACAGCCGACATTGGTGGTGGCACCGATAAGGACAAAGTGCTGGGTGGCCCGGCGCCCTTTGGAGCCCCCCCCCTGTCCCTATTGATCTGGGTCCTGTGTGTGCAGTGATAGTTGTAGTAGTGTTGTAGTGTGTGGAGGTAGTGTGTGTGTTGTGTAGTGGTATGTGTTGTGTGTGGTGTATGTAGGTCGTGTGTGGGTGGGGTTGGTGTGTGGTTGGGGTTGTGTGTATATGGCTGTGTGTGCTTGTTATGTAGCTGTGTGGTGGAGTGCTGTGGTCAGTCTGTGTGCAGTGAAGATGATTTTCAAGTATAATAAGTCTGTTAACATTATAATACAGACTATGCTTCTAAAATTGGTTATTAGAGAAAAATTCCATACTACTACTTTGGCTTAAAAATAATCCACCAAAATAGTAGAGAAGTATTATCCATCTTCTTGAAAAATTTTAGTGTGACCTTGGTGAGGGAGAAAGCTCTACTTAATGCAGTCCATGTGATGACTGAAGTGAACAAAGCTATCCTTCAGATGTCTATGGAACGCTATGGTGAAGATAGCAAAGCTTTACCGTCAGAAGTCATTTGGTGACTGAAAGTGCACCAAAGTATCCTTAAAAAAAAATAATTCTTTATGTAGCGCACCAAGATTACGGAAGAGCCTGACCACAAACAACTTGCAAAATCAGTCCCTGTCCCACTTAGGGCTCACAATATAATAAACCGCTCAGTATGATGGAATGTGGAGAAACCGGAGGACCCGGAGGAAACCCACGCACACACAAAAAAGGGACATACAAAACTCTTTGCAGATTGACCCTGTGAAATGAATCCCAGGTCCCAGCTCTGCAGAGCTGTTATGTAATCCTCATAAGCAACGTCTTAACCTTCGGGCAATCCATTACAGGGATTGAAGGTGCACGACGCAACCTTCAAGAGGTATAGGAGGCATTAATGAAGGTAGCGAAGTTACTTTGTGGCAGTCCACTTGTGGTGATTTGTTTATGGTCGCATGATGAAAGGAGTGAAAAGTTCAAGTAGGACCGTCCATTTCAGTCCCGATGAAGCTCCTGGAGGTTGTATGGTTGGTGAACTGCAGTGACCTGAAACAAGTTTTGGCCACTGCGGCTAACAGTTGTGTGCGCAGACTTGTAGTAGGTCCTCTGGTTCACTTTTCACTGGATCTTTCACGCTATGCTTAATATCTATGTTAGATGATCTATTGCTATAAATGAGTCAAATAATGTGATAAGTGGTGTTGAGGGACACAGTATTCATATTGCATAATACTGCGTGTGGTGCAGTCAACAGAAATAAAGTGCTATTGTTTGCCACAAAGAAACCTAAACAAAAGGTGTGTGACTTTCGAGGGAAGGAATGGCAGACCAAAACTGCTCCAAAAATCATCCAAGGACGCCAAAATTTCTGAGCATAGTGTAGTAAGTGTCATAGGATACTAGAGAATATTAACATAATATAGCAGGCATTGTCAAAATGTTGATAGCAGTATAATTCATCAGTTTTTACTCTAATCGTGAGCTTGTGATGGTGTCCATGCTCAACCAGGAAGTGAAATGTCATAATAAAGAATTAACGATTGCAATGGTTCCTACTCTGGGTCCGCCATTTGTGGGTCTGGTACATTGGAATGTCACTAGAACACTCCAAAAAAACATCCTGTTATCCTAGTTATTTACTATGCCACGTTTCTGCATCTGGAGACTGGCAATCCTATCCCCAGGATTTTCCGGAGCTGGGGGCTAAGCAATGGCTTTTTCGTTTACTCTTAGTTTCTTCTTCTTTGTTGCTCTTCCCCATTGGCTCTCCATCCTCATGATATTCGTATCCTGTTCGATAGGCTGCTTGTACACCACCACGATCTTATGGAGCTACTCGGATTCAGTCATGTCTATTCTTGGGAGTGGGTTGTTGCTCTAGAGGGGCAGGATGGTTGGCATGCAGTACCCAGTTACTCGTTTTATATCCAAGCATCCATAGAGCGTTGGAGCTGCTTATGCTGGAGGTACTGGTGCTTCAGGATGGGTTGTTCGACGGCTCAGTGGTAGCGTGCATTACAGCTGCTCAATAGGATTCCTAGCATCAAAGTAGGAGTCATGTATTTGCTTACTGGAACTGGTTGTATTCTTCCAGGTGGGTTTGCTCGAAGGCCCTGCACCCTGGTTGAGAGTGCTAGGCGCGCTCTCGCGCATTGTCCCCAGTCAGTAAGGGACCGATGTGTGGTGCGACTGTGTGCTGCCTTCTTGTATGACCCCGAGGGCGCGTCGGGCATTCTCCTTGCTGCATGCACTTGCTCTGATTGGTCAGTTTGATGGTGGTTATTAGGTGCGCCGTTAGATGCACAAAGTAGAGTGATATGGTAGTATGAGGACTGGATCTTTTCACGCTATGCTTAATATCTATGTTAGATGATCTATTGCCTATAAATGAGCAAATATATGTATAATGTGAGTAAATGAGCAAATATATGTATAATGTGAGTGTGAGGGACACAGTATATGATATTGCATAATAACTGCGTGTGGTGCAGTCAACAGAAAAATACGGCATATTGCATAATAACTGCGTGTGGTGCAGTCAACAGAAAAATACGGCTATTGTTTGCACAAAAGAAAACCTAAAAAAAGGGTGTGACTTTCAGGGAAGGGAAGCGGATATGAACCAAAAAAACTGCTCAAATCAGCCAAGGTTACCAAAAATTTCCCTTGCATAGTCGGTAATGTTAGACTGAGAATTTAAACATCTATAGCCTCAATTGTCAAATGGAATACAGTATAATTCACAGTTCAGTTTTTACCAATCGCTTGATCTGTGATTGGTTCCGATGTCAACCAGGAAAGGGACTGTATAATAAAGCAATAAAGATTGTCAGTGAGTTACCTACCTCTGGTCCTGGCGCCATTTGGGTCCGGTCGAAATGCCATCACAAGAAAACTATCTTTTCATGTATAGTCCCTCTGGGTGAGCCACTGGCATCCATCCCAGGATTTCGGAGCTGGGCTAGAATGCTTTTGTTTATCTCTAGTGGCTTCGTCTGTGTGTGCCAAAAATCATCCAAGTACGCCAAAAATTTCTTGCAATAGTGGTAATGTTAGACTAGAGAATATTAACATAAGACTAGAGAATATTAACATAATATAGGCCTCAATTGTCAAATTGGATAGCAGTATAATTCAATTCAGTTTTTACCTAATCGCTGAGCTGTGATTGGTTCCATGCGCAACCAGGAAAGTTGAAATGTCATAATAAAGAAATAAAGATTGTCAGTGGTTCCTACCTCTGGTGTCCGCCATTTGTCTCGGTACTGGAATGTCACTAGAACACTCCTCTATCATGGTATAGTTTCCTCTCTGGGTGAGACTGGCAATCCATCCCCAGGATTTCCGGAGCTGGGCTAAGAACTTGCTTTTGTCATGGTATAGTTTCCTCTCTGGGTGAGACTGGCAATCCATCCCCAGGATTTCCGGAGCTGGGCTAAGAACTTGCTTTTGTTTTATCTCTTAGTTTCTTCTTCTTTGTTTGCTCTTCTCCCTCTGGCTCTCCATCCTCATTGATATTGTCCTCCTGTTCATAGTGCTGCTTGTACACCACATCCTGATATTGTCCTCCTGTTCATAGTGCTGCTTGTACACCACATCCATGCCTTGGAGCTACTCCTGGATCAGGTCATGTTCTTCTGGGATGTGTGCTGTTGGTCCGTGTGGTGTTGTGGTTGCTTTGTGTGTATGGTCTGTGTGCAGTGAAGATGCTTTCACTCTAAATAACGTTGTTAACTTATATCCGCTATGCCTCAACTACTTGTATTAGAGCCACTTATCCTCCTCTTTGGCTACACATCCTCCCAAAATCGTCAGAGCAGTTTCTCACCTCTTGGACCCATTTTCGGGACTCTGTGAAGGGCGCTCACAGCTCTACCCTTCAGGCAGTCCATTTTGATGATCTGAAGGTGCCCCCCCCCGCTATCTTCCCGATTCTAGTGACGCCTGTGCAGCTCAGCCAAGTCTTCCTTCAGGAGAGCCTTTTTGGTGACTGCACGTGCACAACGACTCCTTACCGTACTACTCTTCTTATGTCGCGCCACCCCGCGTCCGGCGCGCTGCACCACATTGCAAAGTCGTACCCTGTTTCCCCGATGGGGGATCACCTTAATCACACCTTCCCGTATGATGCCCCTGTGGGATGCCTCCGGAGGCCCCGGAGGACCCCACGCCACCCCCCCAGGCCATCTCCCCCTCTTTGCCGATTGCCCCTGGCAATTGCCCCAGGTCCCCCGCTTGCCGGTGTTTATTGTCACCCTCTCCGCCCCCCGCTTCCCTTGGGCCCTCCCTTCCGGCTTGAGTGCCCGACGCTCCACCCTTCGAGCGGTCTCTGGCTGCCGTCATGCCGGTTCGGCCGCTCTCATGTGCAGCCCTTGTGGGGATTTGTTCTGGTCGCTGCTGAATCCGGCGTGACGTTCTCTGTGGCCGTCCTTGGCCGAGCCGCTCCTGGCTGGTTGTCGGTCTGGGCCCTGCTCCGTGCTGACCACAGTTGTGGTCACCCTGCGGCTCCCCGTTGTTGCTGGCACGCTTGTCGCGTTCTCTGGTTCCCTCTTCCACTGGCTCCTTTTGCGAGCCTTCCTCTCTCTGTTCGATGATTCTTGCCTCTCCCGGCGCACACTCTCTGCTCATGTGCGTGGCGGGGCACACGTCTATCAATTGCATACTCACAAAATCCCCCCACCCCCTGCTGGTGGTGTGGTGCCGCCCCTCGCCCGATCCGGCTCTTGTTGCCTCCCGCCACCCTCCCACCGGGGGGTGTACGGTTGTGTTGTGTTGTGATTCAGGGCAGCCTCGGCATGCCCCACACTGCTTACCAAATCATCTCAGTCCGCCCCCCCATTTCTTGATCCGTTGGTCCTGTTCGCTCGCGGCTCTTCCATTACGATCGGCCTCCATGTCCATTGGATAGCCGTATCCTTCACTCCGTTGTACTAATCGCTGCGCGTGATTGGTTCCATGCTACCCGGGCAGTTGAACGAACTGTCTCATCACGCAATCAAGCTTGTCACTGGTTGCTACCTGTGGAGGCGCCATTGTCTCGGTACTGGAATGCTCAAGACAGTCCTAGTCATGGTATAAGTCTCCACAGGTGTGAGCCTGGCAAATCCATCCCAGGCTTTCCGAGACGATGGGCTAAGAATTGCTTTTGATTTATTCTTTTCTTCTTCTTTGTTGTGGTGCTCTCTCCCTTCTGGCTGTCTATCCTCCTTGTATTGTCCTCTTGTATAGTGCTGGTTGTACACCAACCATGCCTTGGAGAGTACTACTGGATTAGTCATGTCTTCTGGCGAGGGTTGGCTTACCGGGCAGTGTTAGATGCTCGTACAGTATCGTTAACTCCAGACATCCTAAGTTGGAGTGCTCCTTGATTTTGGTGGCTTCCCGCAGGATGGTTTGTGTTTCAAGACTAGTGGTAGCGGGATATAAGGTCTAATGACCGATTCAAAGCTAGGAGGCTGCTTGTGATTTTTACAGTGGCTGGTTGCTACCAAGGCCTGCCATGGATGTGCGTCTCCATTGTCCCCTGTCTTGCCAAGGGGCGTGTGTTGTTATGTGCTGACTTTTAGACCTCTAGGGGCGGACCTTGCTGCATGAACTTGCTCCTGATTGGTCAGTTTTGATGGGTGTGGCCTATTATGCAAATTAGAGTGGATATGTATATGGGAGTTATCTGAGCTTTGTGATGTCATCACCTGTGGCTTGAGGTTCCAGGTCATTGTGACATCATCAACCATATCTCATACAGTATTTATTTACAGACACATGAGTATGAAACAGTAGAAAACCCCAACAAGGGACCACATTTTGGAGTCAAAACCCGGCAAGGAATTCTAGTGACCTTTCCTACCGCCACAGTGTTTCACAAGAATTAAAACAACATAAAAGTGAAATGTAGAATTTTTTTTCATTAATATACAGGCAGTCCCCGGGTTACGTACAAGATAGGGTCCGGAGGTTTGTTCTTAAGTTGAATTTGTATGTAAGTCGAAACTGTATATTTTATAATTGTAGATCCAGACAAAAAAAATTTTGGCCCCAGTGGCAATTGGAGTTTAAACATTTTTTGCCATAATGGGACCAAGGATTATCAATAAAGCTTCATTACAGACACCTTACAGCTGATTATTGCAGTCTGGGAATATAGTAAAGCATTCAGAAAGCTTCACCAGAGGTCAGAGGGGTCCGTCTGTAACTATGGGTTGTCTGTAAGTCGGGTGTCCTTAAGTAGGGGACCGCCTGTATTGGGGCAGATTTACTTACCCGGTCCATTCACGATCCAGCAGCGCGTTCTCTGCAGTAGATTTGGGTCCGGCCGGGATTCACTAAGGCAATTCCTCCGACGTCCACCAGGTGGCGCTGCTCCGCTAAATTTCCACGAGGCCCACCAGAATGCACTGAAGTTCACCGCCTTATTCCTAGTGAAGGTAAGCGCGAGTCCCGCAACACTTTTTTTTTTTTAAATGCGACGGTTTTTCCGAATCCGTCGGGTTTTCGTTCGGCCACGCCCCTGATTTCCGTCGTGTGCATGCCAGCGCCGATGCGCCACATTCCGTTCGCATGCGTCAAAATCCCGGGGCAATACAGGGAAAATCGGCGCAAATCGGAAATATTTGGGTAACATGTCGGGAAAACGCAAATCGGGCCCTTAGTAAATGACCCCAATTATCTTAACCCTAGAGGTAATAATGGAGTTACAGAAATGACTCCCCCCCTTCTTCTTCCGTTGGACCTTGTTTTTACAGCTCCAAATGTGCTCCCTTTTATTTTTTGGATCAGTAGGATCACGGAGACACTAAATTTATTGATTTATTATGTCTCAGTAAATGTAAAAAAAAATCTAAAGTTTTTTAGAAAAATGAATTCTTATCTTGCTGCATTCTGAGGCCAAAATATATTTCATACTTTCGTATAAACTGTGTAAGGTGTCATTTTATTTATGCTAAAATTTGGAAAAAATTTGCTCTACTTTTGGGAAAGTTAGTCACGTCACCAAAATATATTGATAACTAAAATTTGCTTTATGTCTGCTTTTACTTGACATTATTTTACTAATATCTTTTCCTTTTTTTCCAGGATGTTAGGAGAAAACTTTAGGTGGGATTTTTCAGATTTTCACGAAAATCAGCAAAATTTATTTTTCGAGGGCCCAATTTAGCTAGAAGTGACTGTATAAGGCCTATATGTTAGAATATGTTAGAAGCTGCACTCCTCAGAATGTTAAAAACAACCTTTGGAAAGTTTGTTAACCCTTTGAGTGTTTCATGCGGGTGAAAAACAAATTAAAGTGAAATTATGAAAATTACATTTTCCTTATGGCATATCATTCACCATAATCCACATTAGCTTAGATTTAATCAGGTCTAGTGGAAATGGAAGTGGAAATGGCTATCTTGGCTGCAAGAAAGAAAAAGGACACAAATCTCCTTGAAGGATCAGTAATATCAGGAATCTTTTCATTCAATAAAGCTTTATTTGGTGATAGGGGCAGATTTATCATGGTGATCAAATAGAGCATATGATTAACTCATCTCCAGTATCTGCGAATCATAGGGCAGTCCCACCAAATATGAAGATTGGTGCCCCTGCGCCCACAACTAGAGATGGGGAATCGATTCTAAAGATTCTAACTTCGATTAGAATTTCAGGAAAAATTAGTTTTGTCACAAAGCCGAAGTTTATGCTGATTCGCAGGAACAAAGTTGTTTTTTTTCCTCTTTTTTCAGCTAAATTGGCACGAGAACAACGTGTTACATGGGGCAGAGAACTCTGGGAAGGAGAAAGGAACACCCCTGATGACAACTTCAGACCTGTAAGCCAATCAGTGACCGGCAGGCTTATGTGATGTCACACAGCCCTATAAAACCCAGCCATTTTACATCTCTCACTTCACACTTCCTGTACTGCCTGTAGCATGTAGTTGCTGCTGCTGTTCTATGTAGTAACGATTCTTGCTGCAATCCCTGGTTGTTCTTTAAGGGAGATCTGTATACCTGAAATAGCAGTTCTATTTAGTGAGAAAATCGAATAGGAAGAAATCTATTTGACTTTCATGCACTGCAGTAGGGATTGGTGGACCAATCCCTGGTTGTTCTTTAAGGGGGATCTGTATCTGTATCATGCATCTGCAGTAGCAATTTCTTTATGCAGCTGCTGTAGTTATTTGTGGACCTCTCACTGGGGGTCAGTTGTAGGGTTTCTGTATAACGCACATTGCCATACCTTTTTGGGCCTATAGATTACAGCCAGATTTACGTGTCAAATTCATGTACTTTATACAGTGATTTTCGCAGATATTACACTGTCAGTTGGGGGTATCTGTATAACGCACATTGCCATAACTATTTGGGCCTATAGATTACAGCCAGATTTACGTGTCAAATCCACGTACGTTATACAGTGATTTTTGCAGATATTACACTGTCAGTTGTGGGGTATCTGTATAACGCACATTGCCATACCTTTTTGGGCCTGTAGTTTACAGCCAGATTTACGTGTCAAATCCACGTAGTTTATACAGTGATTTTCGCAGAAATTACACTGTCAGTTGTGGGATATCTGTATAGCGCACATTGCCATACCTTTTTGGGCCTATAGTTTACAGACAGATTTACGTGTCAAATCCACGTACATTATACAGTGATTTTCGCAGAAATTACACTGTGAGTTGTGGGGTATCTGTATAACGCACATTGACATACCTATAGTTTACAGCCGGATTTACGTGTCAAATCCACGTACTGTATACAGTGATTTTCAAAGAAATTACACTGTCAGTTGTGGGGTATCTGTATAACGCACATTGCCATAC